>JAADYI010000810.1:0-12471 GCA_023338185.1 Lagenidium sp. CBS 127285
CCACCGGTCGATCGCACGGCGGACGATCTCTGGAGCGTGTGACACACGAGCTGCGTTCAAGGGCCAGGCGCGCGCACATTGGCGTGCATACGCTGAGCCGATTCCACTGGCGATGAAGCCACAGAGTGTGCATGTACAGAGATCCCCGTTCAATCTGACACCCCAACTACTCTATGAACTGAGAGAGTTTGTAGAGTGATTCATCTCACCATACAAAGCGCTTCCGGTGCAGCCTGTTCATTTCTTAAAACCTTCCACGAATCATAAATCCCACGGTGTCAGATTGAACGTGGATCACTGTACTGTATAACCTTTCGCAACTCACCCTGCCGTTAACCTATATTTGGGGCTCGACTGAAAGAGGCTCCGACAGTTGAGACAGTTGAGACTTGACTCAGCAATCGGCTAGTACTCGAAACCATACTATTTCGATCTTAGCCTCCTCTTGCAACCATTTGGTTGGATTTTAACTTAATGACCTTGATAAAGGTCATAAATGTGGAGGGATGATGAAAGGCTGCCAGGTGTCAATAGTGGCCGAAACGGGAGAAAAAATTAACATGCAACGAAGCGGAAGAATACCGAAGGCCATGGAGGGACGTCGGCGACGCCGTCGATGGCCGACGATGGCGTCGCCCGTGCTCACGTGGGCGCTCGTGCTGGTGCTGGCGCTGGCCCTATCGGCGTCGGCCACGCGGGCGATCATCACCCCGGACGACCCCACGGGTTCGACCCTCCCGCCACCGCCGGTGACGCCCAAGTCGACGACGAAGACAACGAGCACGCAGTCAGCACCACATGCAACAACGACGACGACGACGACGAAGACGAGGACGGCAACAGCAACCGCAAAGATAACAACGATGACGGCCGCTGAGGGTGCCATCGAGACCACGACGACGCAGGCGGGCGAGAACCTGCTGGCAGGACGCGGCGCCCCCACCCCCGCGTCGGTGGCCCCGACCCCAGCGACAACGGAGGCGACCGCGATAGCGATCGTTGGGGCGACGTCGAAGGAGCTCTCGGGGACCAATGACCACGAGGTGTCGACGGCGCAGATCTATCGCGAGTCGGAGGTGCGTTTCTCGCCACGAGATGGCGCCACCGCCGCAACTGACGTCGAGTGTCTGTGGTCGCAGCCTGCTGGCGCTGGGGATCGCGGCGGCGTGCGGGCGTACGTGGATGAAGACCTGGAGCTCGATCGGGAGATGGCCAGTGTGATCCAGGACATGGGCGACCAGGAGGAGCCGCCTGGGGGGCCCCTGGAGGACGGGCACGGAGGCGGCGGTGGCACGAGCGGAGGCCACGGCGGTGGCAATGGCGGTGGCACTGGTGGCACTGGCGCTGGCACTGGCGCTGGTGGCGGGACGGTCGTGATCGGCTCGAGCGGTGGGCGCGGTGGGAAGCGGCAGAACTATGCGTCGCTGGACGCCGGCGCGACCATCCTCGACTCGTCCGCCGACCTCAAGAGCACCACGAGCCTCCTGGTCCCCGACAAGGACCGCTACATGCTCATGGCCTGCGAGAAGCCCCGCAAGTGGGTCGTCGTGAGCCTCTCGGAGGACGTACGTGTCGTGTGATGGATGCGGCCGTGAGAGGATTCATGTTCGATCATACGTGACCCTTGCAACGTGGTGTCGATCGGGCAGGTGCACGCGGACGTGCTCGTGACGGCCAACTACGAGAAATACTCGTCGATGATCAAGGACTTTCTCGTCCTCGGGAGCGTCAACTACCCGACGGACACGTGGCTGGTTCTGGGGAACTTCACGGCCGAGCCACGGAGCGGGGAGCAGTATTTCGCACTCGATTCGCAGCATCACGTGCGATACATCAAGCTCCGATTTCTCAGCCACTACGGCTCGGAGTATTACTGCACCCTCAGTCAGCTCAAGTATGTTCGCCAAATGCCCTTGGGATAACGCTTCGAAGGGAAGAAACTCATTGGATCGCGTGGTCGTGCAGGGTATTCGGGCGCACGTTCACACAGGTCATTTCGCAACTGGAGAAGAGCATCGACGCCGAGGTCGGAGCCCTCGATGCATCGACGTTGCTGCCGTCGACCGCGCGCCTTGAAAACCGTCAGCTACCTATTACGCCGCAGTCCCAGGCACTGCCGCCATTTCCAATCCCTGGGGACAGACATTCGGGTGGAAGCGACATAAAGGGCAGTGGCGGATTGGCTCGATACGACGGCAGTGGTGCCGATGCCATACATGGCACCACGAAACACCCCAGCACCGGCCAGTGTCCAGTTGTGGCTGTCGAATCGTCGCGGATTTTCAGCAACACCTCGACGGTTCCTCAGACATGCCTGCCGGCCGAGGCGTCCCACAGCAAGCTGGGTCGGTTTCAAGATCGGTCTGGACAAGTTGATGGACAACAATCCGATATCCTTCATCCCTCGGAGCTGGCCGATCTCGAAGCGCATCTTCCAGGGGGACTTGATCATAACAACGCTGAAACGTCTTCCACTCCAAGTGCCAAGGTCAACTCCTCTGGTGTGAATGGAAACCCCCACCCCCATCAACAACCTTCAGTGCTCCCGCCCCAAGGTCTTGGGCGGCTGGAGAGCATATTTGTGCGGATTACGAAGAAGAGTACGTGCCCGAACTGGTTGCGTATCTGAACACTCACTATTGACATGCCATTTGCTGCGAAGTCCAACAGCTCGAGCTCAACCAATCCATGCTCACTCGTCAACTCGAGATTCAGGAGCAAGCTTGGATGGCCATTTCGCAGCATCAACACGAGCTCCACACTAGACAGATTTCAGAGATGCAGGCATTGCTGACAGAGATGGTATGTTGCTCTCCATGGTCTTGATTCTCGTGCTGTTTGCTAACTTATTGAACTAGCGAACGCGAATGGATCTGCAGCAAGTCGAGAGTGACAAGACTCATCGCCAAGATCGTCTTTTTATTGAAGAATTACGGCGGGACAACCTTGACTTATGGGTACGTGGATGAATGGATGGGTAGTGGCATTGTGACTGAGTGTATTCCTCCACAGAAAGAGATTTTGATAGTGCGGGAGGTGATCACAACAATGAAGGCCGGTATTCTCTGTGCGCTCAGCCTTTCGGCATGCATCATCGTTTTTTACCTCTTGCGGCTGCTCTTCCGATGCGTGACAAACGCCAAACGTCGAGCAGACCTTCGAGAATGGATCTGGAAAATGGAAAATGGAGCCACATCCATATCGACGAGGGCTACAGACGGCGATGACGACGGTGACAACGACGCTGTGGGCACGTGGAGAGTTAATCCGAAGAAGCAATTTGGTTCATCGTGGGATGACCTTGCCATTGAACGAAAAACACTCCTCCGAGCACTCGTCAACAATTCGCATACCGTTGATGGTCGGCAGGCCAAGCGATCGCGAACATCTTCACTTGTGTTGTCCCCAGCCTTGAAGGAACTCATCGCACAATTTGACGCGCATCCTCGCACGAGCCGAAGCTGAACAAATAACTTAGAGGAAATACTGAAACGGTGCTTGTGAGTTCACGAGTTCTTAATTTATATGACTCGGTGGTTTGCTGAATCGAGGTCCATCGTGGCCCACGACTCGTTGCGCGAGTGGGAAACGCAGACGACGGTCATTGTCAGTGGTCTGACGGCGACAGGGTTGCAGAGTCCCCTTAGGAATGATTAGGCGCCCTTCGGCGACAGAGTCGAACTCGAGTGGGGATGTCACCTTTGACGACGTCGACGACGCCCATGTTCTGGCGTACTTGGAAGACGGTGACGATGTCCCGAGTACGAGCAAGCCTCCACGAACGTGCGTCTTCGTCCCAACCAACGGAGGTGTTGGAGTGTCGCTGATGTAGGATCAATGCCAATCTAGCGTGGAGTTCCGACTCGACTTTTCCTCGCGAATCAACCCGGCTCCAGCGACGCAATCTTCACAAAGAAGTCCACAGAATCGAACATTGACGCGACGGTCAAGCGTCGGAGCAGTTCCGTCATCACCGTCGAGTTCATCTCGGCAACCAGGACGTGGTCGGTTATCGAGGTCGCCATCAATGCGCTCACCACCTGTCGCGCCATTCAGGTAGGCGTTGTTTACGCGCTTCAGATTATATCGTTGTCTCATCACACACGTGCAGGAAGAAGTCTTCACGGCGACCATCAGAGCCCAATCGTAATGGTGACGATCACAATGTGTCACATCCACGGTCTGCGGCTGTGCGACCAGAATCTCCCCCTGAGCCACTACTCAATGACACAACCTTTAATGACGTACAGACACTTCCGGTCCCAGTCGTTAGTACGAAAGCGTCCAGTAAAGCGTCTTCCCCTTCGCCGTCCCCACCTTCATCATCTGCCGGATCGTCAATCGGTAGATACGAGAATCAAGTAACTTCAGCCACAGCAAAGGAAATTGCAACACTAACCGCCGAACTTCAGCACGCGAAAGAAGACGCTGCCACGATATCAGCGGTAATTGATCGCATTCAAGTCGAAAACGCCAGTCTTCGGCAAGAACTTGAATCGACTCGAGAATTCATTCCGACCTTGGAGGAGCGAGTTCATGTGGCCGAGCGAGAGGCAGCTTCGCTAACAGAGCAGATATTGTCTCTGAAGGAAATGCATGAAGTGCAATTGAGGACGAACGAGTCCACATTTGTCGTGGAGCACGAGCGACACATTCAAGAAAAGAACAAAGAAATCGAAGATTTGAAGAGCCGAGCTCGACGTGAACAAGAATTGCTTCGTCATGAACTGGTCGCAGTAACGAAAATCAAAGACGAGGTTCATACTCAGAACGAACGACTTCTCAAGGCTCTCGACGAACAGACCGAACAGACTCGACGTCTTGAAGTGCAGTGTCACACACTGCAAGTTGAATTGCGACGAGAGAGAGATGAGTCAACGGAAATCCGTGCGTGGAAGCTTGCGGCCGAGCGGGCTGACTCAGCACTTGCAAAAAAGTTAGAGCTGGTAGAAGCCACAGCAACACATTGGGAAACACAGTGTCAGACTCTCCAAGATCACGTTCATCAACTTCTCCACGAGCAAGAGGAACGACGAGCTGAAGATGTCACACAAAGAGCATGCAGCGAAAGAAAACTCTCATTTGAGCGCGCGGTTCAGCAGCGATTTGCGTTGCAGGTGCAGATGCTCCAAGGAAAGCTGAAAAGTTTGGCTTCAGAGACGAAGGAATTAGTGCAGCAGGAAATGAAGAAAACCCAGAAAACGCTTAATCGAGTCCATCAGCAGGCTTGCGAGCTCGCCATTCAACAAAATGAGAAGGCAATGGCTTTGGTAAACAAACAAAACAGAATCATCCAGTTGGAAACTCAGCTGAAGAACGAGCGGCAAAGTGTGCATCAACTAGAAACCTCGCTGTCCAAAACCACCCGAACACTGGAAAGAAAAGAATCGTTATTCAAATCGAAATATCAAGAGCAAAAGGAATTTCTCGAGATCACCGTGGCCGTCCGAAATGGGCTTACAACCGAACTCCAGACGAAGAAGAAGCAGGTTGCGGAGCTGGAGGCGCGTCTCCAGGAGTCCGAATACGCCAAGGAGCGAGCCGAGAAACGGAACCGCCACCTTCACCAACAAGTCAAGATTATGCAGCACATGCATACACGGGAGATGGAGAAGTTTGCATTGGCACAAGGTACTGCGTCGACAATTCGGGCTGCGACCTTGACACCCCGCACAGCAGCAGGGGCCTACTGTGCCCATTCGTCTGTCTCAAGCAAGGGCGCGCGAGGGAAGACGCCTTCTCGGAAGACTAGTCTGGTCGGTGAGTGTGCGTCGAAGACTCGAGGACTGTGCACGGATCCCGACGAAGCCGAGCGACAAGTGGCCGAAGAGACGAGTGGCAGCGACAACAAACCCCGTGACCTTGGCGGCCTGAGTCGACTGCCGGAGGACGACGTCTTCGAACAGCAAGGTGCGTGCCGACCTTGTGGCATATTGGTTGTGCTTGTACTGATCCATGGACGACTGCCGACCATCGATCGCAGAATGGCGCGAGTTCCTCGAGCTCGCCGCCGTGTTCCAGGAGGAGGCGGCACTCGCCAGCGACTCAGGCTTATGATTGACGGCTTGGTCCTGTCGTCCTGTCCTAGTGGTGAGACAGGCCAAAACGACAGGGGGCCTGGAATGCACCTTGAAGTAACTTCAACTACGGCTAATCCACCGCATCTTGGGATATTCCAACCAACGTTTTGATCCCCAGATGGCGGGTCGGACTAAACACTTTGTCCTACTGATTTGTGGTAATAACGCCCCCTCAACACCAAGTCCCACGCAACCGATGATCAGCGGATGCGATCCATTCGCCATTCGTCGACCGGCCGCCCACGCCAACGGACCAAGTCCCTGCAACCAGCAACAGCACGAAGGCAACAGTAAACCGCAAAGGCCCCGAGACCCATGAGCCACAGCACGAGCCACAGCACGACCAGCGGCGCCTCCACGCTCGCCGTCACGGCCGCCGCGGCCTTTTGCGCGGGGGCGCTCAGTGGCGCCGCCCTCTACGCCACCCGCGAGCGGCAGCGCCGGGAGCGCGTGCTCACGAGCGCGGCGCCACTGGATCCCCGGGACCCGACGACGCTCCGCGCGGCGGCCGCGGGCGTCACCGAGCTCATCGTCGACTACCACCGCAACCTCCACCGCCGTGACCCCCTCCGCGGGTCCCCGAGCAACCCCCAGGACTCGCTGCCGGTGCGCTCGCAGGTCACCCCCGAAGCCATCAAGCGCCGACTGCCGAGCGCGGCCCCCGAGGCCCCGGAGTCCTACGCTGCGATCCTCCGCGACTGCCGGGACATCATCCTCCCGGGGCTCACGCACTGGGCATCCCCCGACTTCTTCGCCTACTTCAAGGTCCACGGGGGCGAGCCCAGCGTCCTCGCCGAGTACCTCCTGTCGTCGATCAACGTCGTCGGCTTCTCGTGGGTGGCGTCCCCTGCAGCCACCGAGCTCGAGCAGGTCGTGTGCGACTGGCTCGCGCGGCTCCTCGGGCTCCCCGAGGTGTTCATGTCGACGACCGTCGGTGGCGGGGTCATCCAGAACTCGGCCAGCGAGTCGGCGCTCTGCGCACTCATCGCTGCCCGCCAGGCTGCCCTCGCGGGGCTCTCAGGCGAGGCCCGGGTGGCCCGCGCGGCGCGACTCGTGGCGTACGTCTCGGACCAGACCCACGCCATCGGCGAGAAGGGCTGCATGGTCCTCGACATCCCCCACCTCCGTGTCGTCCCCACCCGCCGCGGGGTCGTCGACGATGACAACTACGGACTCGATCCCCAGGACCTCGCGGCGGCCATGGCCGCGGACGTGGCCCAGGGACTCGTGCCGTTCTTCCTCATCCCGACCATCGGGACGACCTCGACGACGGCGATCGACCCCGTGCGGGCTCTCACCCGCGTCGCCCGGGCCCAGGCGGCGCCGGTGTGGGTGCACATCGATGGTGCCTACGGCGGGGCCGCGGCCGTCTGCCCCGAGTACCAGCACTGGTTGGACGGCGCCGACGAGGTCGACTCGGTCTGCGTCAACGCCCACAAGTGGCTCATGGTCGCCCAGGGCTGCAGCCTCCTCTGGGTCCGGGACCGGCGCCCGCTCATCCAGGCCCTCGCGCTCCACCCCGAGTACCTCAAGAACGAGTTCATGTCCCAGGTCCAATACAAGGACTGGCAGGTCGGGCTCGGCCGCCGGTTCAGCTCGCTCAAGCTCTGGTTCACGCTTCGGCGCTTCGGTGCCGAGGGGCTCCGCGCGCACGTCCGCCGGTCCATCGCCCTCGCCCGTCGGGCCGAGCGCCAGCTACTCGAGGATGGGCGCTTTGCGCTCTTCGTCCCCGTGCGCATGGCCCTCGTGTGCTTCCACGTCGCCTTTGGGGGCCGGGCCCTGACCGAGGCCCTCCTCCGTCGGGTCAGCGAGACCGGGCGGGTGTTCATGATCCACTCGGTCGTCGATGGCGTCTACTTTCTCCGCCTCGCCGTCGGGGGTTCGGAGATCGACGAGTGGAACATCGACAACGTCGTCCAGGTGCTCCGTGACGAGCTCACGGCCCTCATCGACTCGAGCCCCCAGTGGCAGCGGGCCCAGGAGGAGCACGCCACCAGGGGCCAGGCGATCGCGGAGTAATAGTAGTTGTAGTAACTGAGCCGACTGCCCTCGTACCGAGTTCATAAAACAGTTCATTGTGCAGCCCACGGCCTCTCAGATGTCTTGGCCCTCCTGGGTCGAGCGCTCCTGGGCCAGCTCCCCAAGGTGCACCCACTGGAGACTGTGCAAGTGCGCCTCGAGGCCGAGGTCGGCGAGGACACGACGATGCCGGTCCCCGGGATCTGCTCGGAGGTGCACGACACCGCGGTTGGCGTTGGCCGTGGCCCACATCGTCGATCCACTCAGAGCCCCACCGGCGCCATCCCCCGCGGCCCCGCCGTCATCGCCTCGGAGCGAACTGACCAGGGGCAGCGCCGTCGCGAGCCCGGCGGCAAACTCGCGCAATGCCGGAAAGTGCTTGAACTCATCCCACGAGGCCTGGAAGGCCGTGTCGAGCTCGGCGCCGTCTTGGAGGGCGAGGAGCTTGGTGCGCAGCACGTTGGTCTGGATGCGCCCCCCGTGCTTGCCACTAAACACGCGCGCAAGCTCGCGGATGTCGTCCGCGATCTTGTCCACAAACTCTGGTGGGAAGTGCGCACGAAGACGCTCGCTGTGCTGCTCCACTGCGTCCACGACGGCGGCGACGTGGATGCGCGCGAAGTCCAGGGGAAACACCAGCGGCAACAACTCGGCGTCCTCGCTGTCTGTGGCCGTGGCCGTCATCTCGCTCAACGCCGCTAGGACGTGAGGGACAATCCGGACAATCGCCAGCTCGGCCCTGGTCTGCTCGCCCTGATCGAGCTCGCCAAAGATCCGCCGGGTCGAGAGATTCAGCGAGCGAAAGCACGCGACGACGTGCTCGCGAGGCCACGAGAGGTCGTCGCCGTCCAGGACGCCGGTATCAGCCGGGACGTGGGCCATGGCACTTGAGGTCGAGGTCGCGGCCGATGCGATACAGCACTTCTCTGCGATGTCGACAACGAGCTGCGTCGCGATTCGGGTCGTCTCACTGGGGTAGATGAAGCCCTCGCACGGCAGCCGCCGCCCACGGGCGATCGCCCGCTCGCAGGTCCTCAAAACGTCGACGACGACGAACGCCACAAGCCACCACCAGGACCCCACCACCAGCGAGGCGATCGGGCCTGGGCGGGCATTCGACGCGGCCTTCAAGAAGTCGGCCACGGCGTCCTTGCGGGTGATGAGCCACTCGAGCCCCCGCAGCGCCGACCATGGGTCGTGGACAGAGACGCGCGGGCAGGGACCATGGCGCTGCGTCCAGCCGCTGCCGCTGTCATGGCCCGTGCGGAAGACCTCCGTGAGCGTTTGGAGAACGCGAAAGAACTCTCCGGCATCTTGCGTCACTGCCCCGCCGTTGATCCTGGTCGCTGCTGTCACGACCGTCATCCAGGCGTTGCGCATTACCTCGTTGAGCTTCGTGAAGCCATTTGCGACGCGATACAGCGGCGTCTGGCCGCAGGCGGCAAGCCAGTCAATCAAATTCGCGTGCACGCCGAGCGCGTACGGTGCGCCGCCGACTGTCACCCCGAGCATCTTGGTTCGCCACCGGCGATCGAGAACATCGAGTGTCGTCTGGAGTTGGGCTTGGACCTGCGCCGGCGCGTGCTCAAACTGGTACAGCGGCAGCGCGAGGACGTGCAACTCGGTGAGGGACACGCCGCGGCCCCGGGGAACGCGCACGCGGAGGTCGAGCATCGCTGGTCCCATCGGGGTCGGCTCATGCACGACGAGATGGAACGAGTAGGTCCACTGGCCCTGGAGGGCGAGCGCCACATCCTCGAGGCTCGCGGCCACGAGCACCTCGGCATAGGCAAAGACCTTGGAGAGGGTCAGCTCGTCGTCGGGGCGTGTGGCGGCGTGGAGCACCCGCGCGACGCGCTCAATGTCCAGGAGCTGGAGGCCGGCAAACACGAGACGATGGACGAACTGGAACTGGGATTCGTGGGGGACGTCGATCGTCACCGGCGCGGGGCTCGTTCCTCGCGGTGGTGGCGGTGGCACATCAAAGAAGGACACAGACAGTGAGCGCTCGTGGCCGTCGGGCGTGCGCAGCTGCGGGAGGAGGTCCCGGACGATGTCGCCGGTGGTGATGAGGCGTGCGCGCAGCCGACACGGGTCATTGAGGAGCGCCTGTGGGGGCCCCCGTCCCTTGATCGCGGTAATCCGCGGGGGCGGGGGCGGGGCGTCGTCGCCAAAGAACGCGAGGAGGCGATCGAGGTGCTGGCTGGTTTTGGTCTGTCCTGGGTCCTTGGGGGCGGCGTCGTCCGCCGAGGGGCCGCCTGGCGTGGGCTCCTCCGCGTCCTCCCCGGACTCGGCCCCTGTCGTCGTCGCGGCCATCGTGCGGGCCTTCTTCCGCCTCCTCTGGGTCTTTTTCGCCGCGCGCTCCTCGTCCCGGACGAGCCGCAGGAGCTCCGTGTACTCGCGCCACTTGTGCGGGTGCTGGTGGATGTGGTGCGAGCGGATGTTGTCCGAGCGGTACGGGTGCTTCCACTGGGCGACGTTGCGGGTCCGGGCCCGGGGCTTGATGACCCGCCCGAGGGCGTTGATCCGGGGCAGGCCGTCGTTCTCGAGGGTCACGGGGTCCTCCCGCCCAAAGCGCGCGCAGAACTTGCACTCGACCAGCACGACCTCCCCCGTGGCCTCGTCCCGGAGCACGGGCCGCACGCCGTAGTCTCGGTCGTACTCGTCCCGCCACGGGTACTCGCGCTGGCGCTTGGCGGCGGCGGCGGCGGCCGCGGCAGAGGCATCGTCGGCATCGTGGGCCGCGGTGGCCGTGGCGGTGGCCGTTGGTGGCATTGTGGTCGGGAGGGTCTGGGTGAACAAAAAGTGCCCCCCTGATCCAGGGCACTGATGGAAAGAAGCTGATGTGGTCCACGTGAAATGGATCATTTTGGTGTGGCATACACACATAAAACTGTCATTGACCCAATTAAATTGGGTCAACCGACAATTTTCCTGGTCATTTGTGACGACTCGGCCAAAAGGACTGGCGCATTCCTCTACTAGCACGTAGAGCGTGACAATGGGGGGGGCGCCCTCAATACTGAGCAGCATTTTCCATCAATACGCGGGTGGCCTCTCTCTGTGTGTATGCGAAGCGATTTCAACACCAGCCACGTATATTAAGACGACGAGAAACCACCCACCCCACAGAGACGTTCGTGCCCATCCACGACGACCATGTTCGGAGTGAAGACAACACTGCAGTCGGTCGAGAGCATCCTCGGTGCACCAAGTCACAGTCCTGCACATCCCAATCGCAATGTACTGTAGAACTCAACCCACGGATCTTACCGCGGCGATTGAACCCACCACACAGCCATCCAGAGCCGTGGCGGTGGTCCGCAATGCGGTCACCAAGTCGCCGGTTCAGTTGCGGCGCACTTTCGTGTGTCAGCGAGAGTGACTATCACCGTGAGACAGCTCGCACGATGGTCATTTCGACCAATCCCATGAGATAATCGGCCAATATTCGTCCAATCCCTGAGCGCGAAAGTGTGGCCAACTGCGCCATCGCCACCAGTTGACCTGAAAGTGGGTGGCCCAATGCATCCCATGTCAACACTCGCTTCGCATGTTGCAATGTTGTTGTGCTCGATAACACACGGATAGGAGTCGTCGATGATCCCTCCCGCTGCCCCGGCCGTTTGACCTCATGCCGCTGCGCTTCTGTCTGCATGTGTGCCTCCGCCATCCGCACTCGTGAATCTTCCACGTGACCCCCAAGAGGTTCCTCGCTCGCGCTCTCTCTCTCTCTCTCTCTCTTTCTCTCTCACACAAACAAGCAAACACCCAGCGGCCCCCACCGCGTTGCTCGCCGTCCTCAAGGCAACATGCCGACGCCCCCGACGACCTCCTCGGGCGACCGCGAGGGCCTCGCACCCGCACGCCGCTCGACGACCGCCGTCGTCCGGACGCTCCTCTGGAAGAACGCGCTGCTCAAGCGCCGGCGCCCGATGGCCGCGGCCCTCGAGGTCGCACTGCCCTGCGTCTTCATCCTCCTCCTGAGCCTGCTCCGGAACACGACGCAGAGCGTCCACGTGCCCCCGGGCTGGAGCAACAACGACAAGCAGCCCGACGACCCGAGCAAGGGCACGTCGCACAACCTCTTCGCCCCGACTTCATGGTCGGCCCTCGCCCAGGCCTCGCTCCCGCACTTTGTGCCCGAGGCCACCGTCACCGGGCTCCTCCTCGGTCTCGCCGCGCAGTCAACCACCGAAAGCCGCGCACTGCTCGAGCTCCCCGCAACGGACCGGGACGAGTGCGTCCGGGGCCTCACGGTCCTCGGGGCCGTGAGCACCAACGCGTCCTCCCCCTATCGCGTCCCCGACGCCTGCGCCGGCAAGGTCGTCCCCTACAAGCTGGCCATCGCCCCGGATACGCTCTTCACGCG
>JAADYI010000811.1:0-12464 GCA_023338185.1 Lagenidium sp. CBS 127285
CATCCAATCCACTTTACACGCTACAGCGTCAGCTCTGTGAAAAGCGCCACGTTGCGATGTGACCAGGGCCTGGTAAAGTCCACGAAGCCCCTTCCCCCAACGACCTCTTGTCTTGCTGTCTCGGTTGATGCCCCCCAGCTTCGCCCTCCTGGAAATCATTCCAACGTCGAATCCCAGATCCGGATCGATGCTCGATTCTGCATTCGACAACACTAAAATCAGTTCGCAGCGCGCGTCCGTTCCGTCGCCTCACGTGTGCACACAAAAACAAAGCCGTGGCTTGTGATTCTGCGGCGCGTGGGTTGGCGGCACGACCGCCAGAGCCGCTTCTCCCGACACGCAGACGACGCGATGCCGTCGACGAAGAACGCCCGCTTGAGGATTTCCATGCACGTTGCCACGCACCATGGGCGCTCCTGAGGAATCACGGGGCTTGTGACGGGTGCGCTGATCGCAACAAAGCCCCACGCGACGCTGACGACTCGCCGCCTGTTACGCGACCACCCCGCGACGGTTCGATCACCGGGTGCACACACTGTACGCCGTGTGTGCCCGGCCGTTCGTTTGCGTTGGACCCCGTGAAGGCGATCGCAAACATCATTCGCACACGGCACCCTACTCACATCGGGGGCCATGGCCAGCGAGGAGCTCATGGATCCCTCGCTCGGGTCACTGCCGACGCTGATCGTCCCCGACGACCCGCTCACGGGGGCGATTGAGAAACCCAAGACCCCGCCGCCTTCTGCGCGGCCCTCTGAGTCCAAGCCGTCGCCGAGACCACCGCCCGAAGGCAAGGCACCGACGCCCAAAGTCACTCCTCGTCCGGAGCACGGTGATCAACAGCAGCAACCCACGTCACCGCCAGAGGAGCAATTGACGAGTAGTCCAGTCGCCATATACAATGATGGACAGTCGCAATCAGTGATGCCGCCGTCTTCCCCCGCCGCGGTCGCCCCTGCGCCCGCGACCGGGACGACGCCGCCAATGGCAGCGCCGCAGGGTAACGGCGCTCCCGCAATCAGCAGCCGGGACTTCAAGGCCATGTCCAAGCAAGCCGTTGGGCTCGCGCGTCTCGATCGCCTGGCCGGCGGCAACAAATCGGTCTTTGACGCCAACATGGAGGACATTGGGGCCCTGGGGATTGGCATGCAGTTGTATTTCATGCTCACCAAGTACCTGAGCATCATCTTTTTGATCATGGGCGTGCTGTCGATGCCAGCGATCATCGTCCATCTCTCGGGAAATGGGGTCACCGAGAGCCAGGTCGACCCGTTGAAGCTCGCGTACGCGTCACTAGGGAACGAGGGCGTACACCCCGAGATCGAGACCGACCAGGACCTGTGCTTGCCCAAGGGCTACATTGACTGCACGTGGACGACCGTCGAGACCCCGTTCACGACCGACCCTATGACGGTCTCGTGGATCATCACGCTCTCGGATGTCGTCTACTCGGCGGCGTTCCTCTTCTTCTACCTCATCTATCGGTACCGGGCCAAGAGGGCGATCGACATTTACATGAACGAGAACCTCACGCCGGCCAAGTACGCCGTCTTCGTCCGCGGGCTCCCCACGAATGCCACCGAGCAGGAGATCGTCGAGCATTTCAGTACGCGCTACGACCTGACCAAGGAAGAAGAATATAACCCGCTGTGGTTTGGCTGCTGCTGGGGCCGACGGCGGAAAGTGAAGAACTCGCTCTCTCGGAATGCTGTCAACCGTAATACGGTGCAGAACCTCGATCACCTCGCAGGCACGACGAGCATCACCAAAGAACTATACCTCAACACGTGGATCGCAGAAGTCAGCATCGGCCACCCGACTGGGGGCCTCCTCAAGACGTTTTTGTCCATGGAAGCGCTGACTCGGAACATCTCGGAGACCCAGCAGCTCATTGCGATCCTCGAGGCCGAGAAGAAGCAGAGTGAGGCGATGGGGAACCCGAAAAAGGGAAAACACGCCTTCCGCCCTGGTGACGAGCGACTATTGCAGACAGCCGTGACCAAGCTTGCGAAGCTCGAGGCCCAACTTGAGAAGAAGACGGGAAAGATCAAGGCCCTCAAGCGCGGACCCACGTCGGCGCCCCCTACGCCGACAGGGGCGAACAGTTCTGATCCCAAGGCAACGGCCAAGAACGCCATAAAGAAGGCCCAGAAGGCCGCGGCGGCGACGTCGCATGCGTTCAACTGGGAGGCGTGTGAGTGCGCGTTCGTGGTATTCAACAACCTCGAGTCCCGGCGACGCTGCCTGCAGGATTACCGCAAGTCGACGTCGTGGCTCGCGCGCAAGTTTCAACCCAAAATCTTGCGCTTTCGCAACGGCCAGTTTCCGCTGATCGTCCGTCCGGCGCCGGAGCCGTCCAACATCCTCTGGGAGAACCTCGAGGTCACGGATCGCGGGCGATTCTACCGGCGCTCGTTCACCAACATAGTCACGTTGTTGTTGCTGCTCTTTTCGTGCGCCATCATCTCCGGCGCGCAGTCAGCGCAATCGGAGATGAAGAAGAAGCTCGTGACTCCCGGGTTCTGCGATTGGACCCTCCCAACGGTCTTTTATGGAAATACGTCATTTGCGACCAAGCACCGGATCGATTGGAATCTCGTGTGGAACCCGAACACGACATGCACGGCCGGTCCGGGCGGCGAGCCCCGCTACCACATTGCCTATGACAATGGGATCATCAACGATCTCTACATCAACCGCACCGTGCCCATCCTGGCCGGCAAGACTGCACCCGTGCGCTGTGTGGACACGTGCATTTCGGAGCTTTCAAACAAGACGTGTAGCTCGATGGCGTGCTTTGACCAGGACCTCGTCGACGGCGGCGAGAAGTGCGAAACGTATCCCGAGGCCAATGTGCTCTTCTGTCTGTGCAAGGAAGCCGTCACCAACAGCATTACCGAGTATGGGATCTTCGAGGGCCCACAACGCCTCTGGGAGCAGTACGTCCCCTGCCGGGGCTTCATCAAGGACTATCTCATCCGGAATGTGTTCATGTATGTGGCCGCGGGCATTGTCGTGATCGTCAACCTCCTCCTCAAGTCCATTCTCCGGGCCTTTGCGACGTTCGAGGCCCACTCGAGCGAGTCAGCGAAGGCTTCCGCCATCGCCGTCAAGATGTTTGGCGCGCAGTTTCTCAACACGGCCATCATTGTCCTTGTGGTCAATGCAGCACTCAACCTTCAAGGACTCCCGCTCCTGGGCGACCTCTTCAAGGGCAAGTACAAAGACTTTGAGCGTGACTGGTATCCGAGCGTCGGCATGGGAATTACCATGACCATGCTCATCAACGCCTTTGTTCCACAAGTCATTCTTTTCCTGCAAATGTTCATCATCGGCCCTCTCACTCGATGCATCAAGCGGCGGTCAATCCGCACGCAGGAGCAGATGAATAGCTTGTATGCGGGTCCGGCATTTGATATTTCGGTTCGCTACCCGATGGTCCTCAACAGCGTCTTCGTGACAATGGTGTTCTGCGGCGGGTCGCCGGTATTGCTCTTTATCGCCTCCCTCACTGCCGCTGGGACGTTTTGGTTTGACAAACTCTCAATCATTCACCTGTACAGCGTCAAAACGGCATACGACGAGGAACTGGGCGAGACGGCTCTCAACATCCTTCCGTGGACGCTGGTACTCCATCTCGCATTCTCGACGTGGATGTACGGCAATATGGACCTCATGAAGTCCAAGACCATCGACCTAAATACACTCTTCAATCTCTTGCATATTGAGGTCGTGGACGCCAACGGCACAACCATCGACCCGGCCAACCTCTATGAAGAATTTTACAACAAGGCGTCGAGTATCAAAATCATCGGCAAGGCCGTCGTGCGGATTGTCCACTCCAACGTGCTCGTTGTATTTCTCTTTTTCGTCGTCGTCATCCTCGGGCTTGTCCTATCGACAGTATTCACGCAGATCCTGTGGCCGATTCTTTCTCGAACACTCGGGATCATCGTTCGGGCCATGTGGAAGCGCTGCAAAGACAAATTCCACCAACGGCAGAAGCGGCGACGTCAACAGACCGCATCTGCCAAGGTTCACGTTGACAACAACCCGCCTGCACCGCCTGTCTCAACGCCATCCACAGAGTCATCTCCGGCAGATGCCCCAACGTCAGGTGGCGATGTGAGTGCGATGGCTCCGGTTCCCAACGCTGATGGCACGGCCGCAGTCGACGGAAGCAACGTGTCGGTGCCGCTGATCACCAAGTCACAGGACGCGCCAGTCCCCCAACCATCCACAACCCCCTCATCCCAACCACTATCACCTCGACCGGTCAAGCTGGTGATCCCTGAATACACAGACATCTTTCGAAAGACCGTGCCCCGCAAGTTCAAGCCCGACAAGCGCCTGGGATTCGAGAAGGACGCAGACGGCGGGCTCATTCGTTTGTGGAAGGAGGAAACAACCAAGAATGGCATCAAGCGTCTTGCCGGGGAACAGATGCGAACATGGGAGGCCATGCAGGCGCCCGTCAAGAGTTACGCAATAGAGATGAACAGCAAGTACCGCCTTGCCGTGGCCGAGATTGTCGCGGCCGCCAAGCGCCTGCGATTGGCTTCCGACGCCAAGCTCGCTGAACCTCAGTTGGGAACTGAAGCGTCACCAATACCGGACAGTGCAGAGAAACCAGCCACAGCTCCAGCAGTGCCAGCTGATGCTGTCGATGCCGCTATTGCCGCGACCGAACCAGTTTCCATTCCACAAATTGCGGAGGGGAACATGGGCCCCCCAGAGGCCACCGCATCGACTCCCGGGACAGGAGCAGAGAGCGTGCGCAGCGGAAATGACTCGTCCGTTCTTCAAGTGTCCATTCAAGGATAAGGAACCGATTGTACAATATTACGTAGCATGGCGTTGACGCTGTATTTAGTTGATGAGGTTGCCAAGCGTTGCTTTTCACTTTTCCTCGGCATAAGTGTAGAATCCTTGGGCGTATTTCTTCCCAAACTCAGCAGCAGATGCCGGTGGGTATTTGAGAGCTTTGCGCGGACTCTCCTCCAGTTCCTGCGTGGCGACTAGCATGAGCGGCTGGCCTCATCGATTGAACTGAACATGGGCCAGGTAATAAATCTTACCTCAAAAATCGCACGAATGTCGCCGTCGAATTTCTCGTACAATGACGCTGCCCAATCATCGTGAGTCGGTGAAAGCCAACTCGAAATGTACAGATCCAAGCTTGTTACCTAATTTATCGGCGACATCGTGGTCATAGTCCAGCGAATCCGAGTGCTCTCGGGCCTTGGTGGCCTTGAGCCCCTTGCTCGACTTGTTCAGCTCCGCCTCCGAGATCGTAGCGCCGTGCTTGGCCTCCATTGTGCTGGGTGCTGCTTTCTTGCGCTCGTTGAATCCCAACAAACAGAGATGGCCCCGGAGGATGCGTGGACGAATCGCACCGCCAACGGTTTCTGTATAAATATCGCGTTAACGGTCGACACTAGGCGAGTAATTTTACGGAGATGTGGGCGATTCTGCCTTCAGATTCGCACGGTCCGTTGCTTGTGCGGCTGCGTGGCCTTTCGTCGGCTGTGGTCTGTGCGATTCTGATGCTGTTTTCGTATCGTCATCACGAACAATCAAAGTCGCCGAGGCTTCGGATAGGTGGGATCCATTTTCGCCATCGTCCTCGCTATCACGTTCCTTCGTCTCCTCTTCTTCTTCTCGTCCCAGAACTAGTTGTTCAAGACTCGATGCCGTCACATCATCCTCGGATTCGTAAAACGCATCGAGCTGGGTGGCATCCGTGGTCACAACGAGGTCGATCGATTCGAGTGTTTCCTCGGGTTCGGGGGATAAGGCACCTGAGCAAGACCAATTTCAATTCACACCACGTCTAGCCACAGGGGTAACGATTGCTATGCGTAGCGTACGCTGTGCGACCACGGGGCCTTGATACGAAACGAGCGTCTGGTATGTCCGGAGGTCATTCTGGAAGGCATCCGCCAGCACCTGCCGTCGGGCTTCGAGGAGCTGCCGCGTGCGGCCCTCCTTCTCATTGAGAATCTGAGCCTCAAAGCGTTCGAGTTCTTGCTCCTGACAGGTCCCAACGTCAGCAAATCGTTCCAGAACAGGGAGCATTGCGCGCCACGAGGACCTGTCGTGCGACGAACGAGGCATTTTGTCCCGCGAGATACTCTTCCGTCTGCTGCCTGTGGGCATACAATGGCAATTGCATCCAACGGAAATGGGGTGAGAGCTCCAGACACCAAGGAAAGTAAAAAAAAAAAACCGCATCCACTCGTACATGAGGAAATGCTCGACAGCCTCGATGTCCTCGGCAAATTTCTCCACGAGGCCCCTTGGGCATCAATCAATCCGCGCCCCACAACAGCAGCAACATGAACGCACAAACATCAGCAGCAGAAACCACGACCAGTTCCCGATCGAGGGGTGATGATTGTACCGAATGTGCGTCATGCGCTCTCGGACACGGGCAATGTCGTGAAAGTGGCGCTCCAGGAACGCCTCGCTCTCGACCTGCTCCAGGAGCCGCTTGCGGGCCCGCGTGAGCTCCTCGCCGAGTTCCTCACCGCTATACAAAGCACCCCGTCGTGATCGGCCACCTCAGTACAGTAGTCCAGTATTGCGTTGGGCCTTCGCAATTTTCTCCCAACAATCCACACACAGACCTCTCGACGAGGCGGCGGTGGCGCGTTAGGACCTCGTCAAAGCATCGACTATGAGCTACGAGGAATCGCTCGCCCTCGCTACTGCTGCCGGGACCGACTCGTGGGCTCGTTGGCGACGGCGAACGGTGCGAGCCCATTGTCGAGTTCTCGTCGTGGTGGTCGCTGCCGTCGTCACAAACGTCGGCGACAGCGCCGGTCGCGGCTGTCCGCGGCTCGTTGCTCGTGCTGCCCATGGTCCCGACGACAGATCCGAGCTCGAGCTTGGACGTGAGCTCCTTGGACTTGGCCATCACATACTTGAGCCCCAGCATGTTTGTCGCCCAGATCTTGTTGTTTGTTTGACAGAGAACGATTGTAGAGCTTACCATACGAGTGCCTGATTGGCAAAAAGACATTATTCGACGTGTTTGATTGGATGAAAATAAAAATGCTCCTAGGCCTTGAAGAGATCTGGTGGGGGGATGGCCCCGACAGATACCGAAGGCCAGAGGCCGCTCGGGCCGTTGACGCCTCCACTGCCGCCGGTATGTGGAGCCCCCGTCGTCATCGGCGAGTTGCAACTGGCGTCGTGGCCCTTGGTTGCGGTCGCATCCGGCGCCGGGCGACCAAAGACAAACTCTGCGGCCGCAGCGTTTAGCGTCGAGCCCGCCGGGAGCGATGGCGATGACGACGACGAGCCCACCGCCGCGGGACTCGGCGAAGAATGCGAGAGCGGCTGCCAGAACCACGTGGGTTTGGGCGTCGACGGTCCTGACGGTGGAGGCGGGGGCGGCGCGGCGCACGCTGCCCCGGATGCTGTTCGTGCGTCAGCACCCGCAGCGCTTGCGCAGCCACAGCGGGCCATCGTCCGCATCTCGCAGAGCTCATCTCGCATCACCGACATCTCCCGCCGGAGGCTCGCGACCTCGTCCTTGAGATCCCGGACCTGGGTCTGCAGCAGCTCCTCCGTGGACATCGCCACGGGGTCCAGTGTCAGGCGGTAGAGGGGCGTGAACCCGGGGCCGAAGACCAGCGTGAACTCGAAGAGCAACTGTGCGCCGTCGCTTCGGAGCTCATAGCGATGTGGTGACGGTGGCATGCCCCGGAGTGCCTCCTGCGCTTTCGACCCGAGCGACGACCCCAACGTTCGGAGATCACACGACCCCGCATACATCGACCGTTAACACGAGAGCGCACGGCGACTAAGGCATCGGAGACGCCACCGACCTTAAGGAACGTGACCACCACCTCCCGCGGGAGCTCGACGCCCATTGGCCCCATGGCCTTGAGTTGCGCGTCGTCAAAACCCAGCTCCCTGTGTTCTCACGACAATACCCCCGAGCAACACAGGAATCAGCACACAGCCCCGGTGGTCCATCCACAAAGGCCCACGGCCGGCGCTCTACCATCGCTGCTTGGTCTCGACCGACTCGAGCGAAAAGACCGTCTCGAGCTTGTCCGAGCTGAGCATGTAGCGAAAGTGGTGACCGAGCATCGTCGGGAACGCGATCTTGCCCTCCTGGCGGAGGAGACTCGCCGGCGAGGCCATCGCGGTCGTCGCCGTGGCCCTGGATCCGGCGCCGAGGCCCTCGCTCGCTGCCGCCACGTCCGTCATGCTAAACTCGAAGCTATTGGACCCAAATGGCTGGAAGCCACTCGTCCCACCGAAGAGTGAGAGCTTTGCGCCTGAGCTCTGCATGCTCGGAAAGCCCGAGGAAGACGAAGTCGTCGTCGCTGATGGTGCTGGCGTTGTCGACGCTGCGGTGTCCGTTGCCGTTGCCTCCGTGGGCGTCGAAGAGGTCGCAGACGCCATGGCCACGGCGGAGGCTGTGCTGGTGCTCCACATGATGCGCTTTGTGGCTTGATGAAGTTCTTTCGTGAACTTTTGGCCAGTGAAGTGGATTGGGCGTGTTCAATTGGGCATAAATTTGATTTACATGCTTCTAATTGGTGGTAATTGATCATGGCTACAGATACCTAGAAGTAGTACTGAAGGCACACTCTTCGGATCCTTGTGGTGGGCAAGATGGCTAGACCGAGAATCGCCTGGACGAGAGCGCCCTCGGCTCCCAAGCGGTCTCGTGCTGATGTCGGCTCATGACAATGAGTGTGCGCTGGGCGGAGGACACTCAACAAGCCCATGGCGGTGGGATGCGAAGCGCGTGTCGTCAGTGCCAAGCGGTCGTGCTCTGTGAATCGCCCCAGCGCTTCCAGGGTCGCATCCGGTGGCTGCCCCCGGAGAAGATCGCGAACATTGCCCAGACCACACCACTCGAGTCGGTCATTGCGCTCAAGCATCTGTGAGAAGGCGTCTAGCAAGTCGCTCATCGCGTCCCGGCTGGGGCAGTCCCGCAATACGAGACCCACTTCTCGTAATCGACGGGAGAATGGGGTTGTCATATCTCCGAGGGTCTGTGCAAGTGCGTGCAGTGGCGCAAACTCACGCGGTAGGGACCACGGTCGCAAGCCCAGACACGCCGAGCGGCTCAAGTGACCGCGGTTGCCCATTTGCCAGATGAAATCGAGAGTGTGCAGCTCGAGGCCACGGATGCGAAGGACTCGCAGGTTTGGGCAGGCCCTGGAAACGTAGCACAAGAATTCTTCATCGAAGACTTGGACGCGTTCATTCGTCCACTTGGACTTGAAGTCGACGGTCAGGTGCTCAATTGGTCGTCCGATGAGCGTCAGGAGTCGAAGGGCATTTGGAATACAGGCTTGCTCCATCACCACCAACTCGAGTGAGCGAATACCGTGGTCGCGCTTCTCAGTCAACACGAATGTACGATGAGTTATCCGCTTGTACCGCTGGATGTGCCGTCGATCGATTCGCACGTGCCCTAGACAAGGAAGAAGGAGAAACATGCTCAACTCCGAAGGTTCGTCCCTGACAATGATGCAGACCAGAGGCTCCATGGCCGGCAAGACATCCGCGGCGAGAACTTCATGCCACGGATACTGACCCTGGTCATGGAGATGCAGCAGTCGAAGTACCGCATCGGCGCTCAGCTCCACTTCGCCATACACCCAGGGTGTAAATGGTGCTGCTGATGCGGGCGGCAGGCACAATGAGGCAAGGAGCGGCAATGGGTCAGCAGCACCGAGTGCCTCAGCTACCGCTTCGATAACCTCAGGTAGGGCACTGTCGAGTAGTAATGTCAGGGTCGTGATTCGATGTCGCGAGTCGGCTCGGAAGAGCCCGCAGCCGATCCAGCGCCAGTAAAGATGGGCAAATCTTCTCTTGTCACTGTCAATGCGGAGACTGAGTCTCTCGAGAGAGCCACATGATCCCAGCAGTAGTGCAGAGCCCAGGCACTGTAGAGAAGTGTCTCCGAGCGTGTCCCATGCAGAGAACTCGAGCGCAGAGTCTCGAGACAGGATCTTTACCAAGGAGCACACAACAGACGCCAACGTTGATGGCGAGGTGTTTCCTTCCTGGACACCAGCAACTTGCAGTGCCTTGACGCGGCCACCGTCATTCACGAACGCATTGATAGCGTCCCAGATCCGAGGCCGAAGGCCCATGAGACTTGACGAGAGCATCGCATCGCGAGACCAGACAAAGACCGAGTTTTGGCATTGGCTCGATTGTGCTGTTGACAGCAACCGCCTCAGAGAGGCGAAATACGCGATGAAGGCGTCGTCATCGTCCCCAACGCCCATGGGATCGGGATCAACTAAGAAATTCACCGAGAACAATTGTGCGTGGGGGCGCCAGCCCGTCTCGGTGGTCGATGGTGGCATCAGAATCTGGGACTTGACGTGCTCGTACTCCGCAGCAACTGGTAGTTCATCTTGCCGATCCGGCCATGCAAGCAGTCGATCATGAAAGCCATCAATCAACCCAGCATCAGCTGATGGTGCGACTGGCACCGACAACTGCGGCATCCAGTCGTTCGGCAGGGGCCGGGAACCAACGCCGTCCAGGTCGCCTCAGCGCCACCTCCGTCGGGTCTTTGGGCCGTCAGTGCCACGAGCTCCAGTGCCTCTAGCAGCTGATTCTGGAGTCGATGGGACCGGGTGGATGCGAATCGCATGGTAGGAGGACCGCAGCGTCTCCCCCGCGTGGGGTGGACCCACGTCCCATCGCGTGTGGCGCTGGAGCGTCGCTTTCCAAGGCTGAAGGAGCCCCGATGTGGCCATGAGTGTTGCCGTTCGAGGTGAATTTTGTCAAAGCAACACCGTCATCCCCACATTGAAATGACTTCAACTTTCGAGTGGAAAACCGTAAAATGTGTTTAATCTGGTATCTAAACTCGTAGTTCCAGTTTCTTTGCTGTACATCAGCAAAACTCAGGACTGGATCAGAGCGTTCCGAGTTCCTGGGCCGAGATGCGTCACGTGGAGCGCAAGATGATGCAGATCTCGTTGTTCTCGTAACACCGAACTGGTGTTGCCAACGTGAACACCTTGCGACACTTAAGGGGGCGTTTGGCTGATGTCGAAAGCCATTTAAAATTGGCTTTCCAATGCCAAGTGTTTGGTCCAAACATGCGAAGGCTGCCCATGTATGGATACATACTTTAGCAGTCTCACGTGAGACTCTCACTGTGAGACACACATTCGCTGGAACACAAAGATGAACGTTGTCGTTGCAACTCTCGGAGCAGCTCATCAGATCAACGTTAAACGAGTACAGTTTCAGATGTATGTTCGAATCCAGTAACGACTGAAGTACTGTATCGAAGTAAGGAATCAGCCCATGTACTAAAACAGCCACATCACGAAGTCCTCACAAAAGTCTCACCCAATACTACTTCGAAGTAATGCTGTACTGCACCGTTCACAGTGAACGGTGACCTTCACTAAAAGAATCAAGTCTTGATGCCACACTGAGACCATCAAGCTCGCACGCACACCGGCGGGCAAAGAACACTCACTTCCCAATCACAGTTTATGTAACTCCAGGTCCAGGTCGTCGTGTGACTCGAGCCGGAGAGCGCTTGTGGCTATGGGCAGTGTTGCACCATGCTCTAGGTCGCCCCCTGACCCCGCCAATATCCGGATACGGTACGGCATGGCGCTTGGTTTTCACTGTGAAATTGCCAAACAGGCACGCACTCAACCAGAAGTACAGTGTTTTCGAGAAGCGCCCATTCTGCTTCACTCGATCCGATCACGATGGTCTCAGCAGTCAAGATAATGATGATGGCGCTCAGCTCTACAGTGGCAGCGACTGCTGTTGCTGTCGGCGTCTCCAGCGGTATCACCGAGCAATGGATCAAGAACACCAACGAAACCAACGTCAAGACCGAACTTTGGGGCTGCGCCACTACACGCATGACGATCAATTCCCCGCATTTGCGAAACAACATCTCCGAAGGTGTTGTCACGATGTCGGCCTCGGACTGGTTATTCAACCTCACCAACGTGACACTCTTGTCCGGAGCGACGCTCGTGGTCAAGGACGGCGACAACCAGAGATCTCTCGCGGCCTATGCCGCCCCTGAGGATGGTGGGACTTGCAACATTGACTTCATCCTCGGTCAAGACCGCCTTACTCTCGATTACGTTTCATCCACGGATAATTGCACGGCCATCTTGAGTACGACCGCGAGCGCGTTGAAGCCCGTCATTAGCTCGCGGCGCATCGCCACAATTTCTGGTACTCGCCTGCACGAACGGATGAGTCCGTCACCCAAGTCCATTTTTGCCGAAGCGGCGGCAACCACATGCAAGTCACTGGACGTTGGCAATTGGACAGTCACTCCCCATGACCTCCTCCTCACGTGCAACGAGACTACTGTGGACGGCAACGCCAGGTATGATCCCGAAGCCACGAGTGGCTGGTTCTTTAACTTGTCGGACGTCAATTTGCCCCCACGTGGCAAGTTTCTGGTCAAGGCGATCGCTGACAGC
>JAADYI010000812.1:0-12463 GCA_023338185.1 Lagenidium sp. CBS 127285
CGACCGGCGTGCGAGGAACACAAGGCCAGTGATTCCGGAGCCAGATCGCCTGGCGGACGCCGTAGCTCCTGCCGCCACCACCTCCGCCACCACCGCCATAGCCACCACCATACGTCTCACCACGCAAGTGGCGTTGGCTCCCTTGGGTCGTGGTCACGGTCGCGGTCTCATCGGCTTGGACAAAGATCGGCGTCGACACCGCGCACATCGCGAGGGCGGCAATACAAAGGTACTTCATCGACAGCATCTTGGTCGTGTTGTCGGTCCTTGTTCGTCGCTTGCTTGAGTGGACTCGTTCGTTGTTGATCGTGTGTGTGATTGACCGCGAATGCTCGAATGGGCTTGAGGGATGGCCGAGACGGTCTTGACGAGCATGACCTTGACCACGACAACCCCGCAAAGGCGCGTGGACAAAGCCCCCTCCCCTTCCACCCCACCCCACACACTCACACACCTTTTGTTTTTGTCAACGTGCGTCTGCCCTTTTGAAAGACGCCGACGCCCTCAGACTGACCGGCCTCTGCACACCAGGGACTTCAAGGAGGCCACCACAAAAACGCCCATCGGATGGTCGCGTGTGTTCTCGATCAAAGCCCCCCGAGACCCACTCATGCAAAGGCCAGTCGAGCAGGCGTCAAGCGTTTCGACCAGCTGCTCGCTCGCGCACATGGGGGGGGATGAATTTCCTTTACTCACCAACACCACCACGATGTGCAACATGGTCGAAAGGGACACCAAAACAACATGCTGTATAAGGTCAAACGAAAGAAAACATGCACCGTATCCAAGGCTGGCTCAATGGTGTGCAGGATTCTACTGTAGTTGGTGCCCCCGGCGGTCTCACAATGTTGCGGAAAGAGGTGACCATCCAACTGTCTTCATGAGGACTCCGAGGCAATGTCGCGTCGACGGACAACTCGGTGGTCGTCGTCTCGACATGACCCGACCGACCCGCCTTTTCTTTTTCGGCTCGGTCAGTGGGTTTACCCTGTATCAAGGCATTGTTGTGTTGTCGAAATTTTTTGTTGAGTGCACCGCGACCAGCTGCTGAGTACCGTCGACTTCGTTTCCCACCCGAAAATGGAGAGCCCGTGTGTGCGTGCGTGTGTGTGTGCGGGGCCCGTCCTCTCCATCGACGACACTCTCTCTGGAACGAAACCATTAGAGTCGTCTGGGGAGTGCTGGTCTCATGGTCTCCGGTCAACTCTTGGGGGCCTCCATCGGTCAAAAGACGTGAAACGTTGGGAGTCGATGCACAGCACGTGCGAAAAACACAGAGTCCAGTATCGCATCTGTTGGGGACCGAAATAGCGGGCACGTGGGATGAGAGGCCCCAGCTGGTGGCCGCCATTCGGCATCGATTTGTGGTGCACCTCGGTTGATGTTGTTGTCACGATTCTCCATGGACTGTACTGTCATTGGCCGTCTCGTTGGATCCCATCTCACTAATAATGTAGATCTCAGGTGGTGGGAGGCGGTGACCTGAGTTCACAAAGGCGAGCTCGCATCTGGAGGTTGGTTCCGGAGCAAGGTCACACCGGATGTCGATGAGTGGGCGAGATCGCTGATGGATGTCCCGATGTGGCTGTGGGTGGATCACGACTGATGATGGGAGGAGGGAGGAGGAAGCAACGAGGCGGAGGAGGAGGAAGAGGAAGAGGAGGGAGTTCATGAGGGGAGCGTGTGCCCCGTCGTAGAGCGGTTGCACGTTTCCACGCGGCCCCAACGACCTCACTCGAGCATTTGCCTTGGATTCCCCACATCGTCTTCCTCGTTCGTCGTCGTCGTCGTCTTCAGTGACCCCGTCCAGTCCTCTACAATGCTCTCAGCTCAGAAGTTGTGCCTTCTCGCCCTCGCGGCCGTCGCGGCCGCCAATGCCGTCTCGGCCGATGCGCATGTCGCTGCCCTCCACACGCCCGAGCAGCCTCGTCGTCTTCGCGGTGAGACCTTCGGCTATGGTGCTGGCTGGCCATCGGTGAAGGGTGGCAACACCTACGGCGGTGGCTGGAGCGGTGGCTTTAGCGGTGGCGGTGGTCCTGGTCAGGGCCCAGCTCCTGGCCCCGCCCCTGGCCCCGCCCCTGGCCCAGCTCCCGGACCTGCTCCCGGTCCCGCCCCAGGTCCCGCTCCCGGCCCCGCCCCAGGTCCCGCCCCCGGCCCTGCTCCCGGCCCCGCTCCCGGCCCTGCTCCTGGCCCCGCTCCCGGTCCGGCTCCTGGCCCAGCTCCTGGCCCAGCTCCCGGTCCTGGTCCAGCTCCTGGCCCAAAGCCAACGAAAACTCCATGCATCACGAAGGTACCAGGCGGTGGAGGTCCCAAGCCCAACCCAGTTCCTGGACCCGCTCCCGGCCCTGCTCCTGGCCCCGCCCCCGGCCCTGCTCCTGGCCCTGCTCCAGGCCCTGCTCCGGGTCCCGCTCCAGGCCCCGCCCCTGGTCCATCTCCTGGCAAGCCTGGCCAGCCCGGCCAGGGTGGCAACCCCAAGCCCAACCCAGCTCCTGGACCAGCTCCGGGTCCTGCACCCGGCCCCGCTCCAGGCCCAGCGCCTGGTCCTGCTCCCGGCCCCGCTCCTGGCCCTGCTCCTGGGCCGGCTCCTGGACCAAAGCCAACGAAGACACCGTGCCCGACAAAGGGTCCAGGTCCGAAGCCCAACCCAGCTCCCGGTCCGGCACCTGGACCAGCTCCCGGGCCTGCCCCAGGTCCCGCTCCTGGTCCTGCACCTGGCCCCGCCCCTGGTCCGACTCCGGGTCAGCCTGGCCAGCCTGGCCAGGGTGGCAACCCCAAGCCCAACCCAGCTCCTGGCCCTGCTCCTGGTCCGGCTCCTGGTCCCGCTCCTGGCCCAGCGCCGGGTCCTGCCCCTGGCCCTGCTCCGGGTCCCGCTCCTGGCCCTGCTCCAGGCCCAGCTCCGGGTCCCGCTCCAGGCCCAGCTCCGGGTCCCGCTCCAGGCCCTGCTCCTGGCCCCGCCCCTGGCCCCGCTCCGGGTCCCGCCCCAGGCCCATCCGGTCCCAACCAGAACACGGGCGGAAACCCCAACGGCAGCTCGAGCACCAACGCCAACGGTGGCAACCCGAATGGGAGCTCGAGCACCAACGCGAACGGCGGGAACCCTGATGCGAGCTCGAGCACCAACGTCAATGGTCCCCAGAGCCCTCGCCAGCAGTAAATCGTTTCGCATCGGACGGTGCCTTTTGTGTCTTTGATGGTGAACAGCGAAATACCTTTGATGTAATTCCGTTTGAATAGATTGTGAACTTCCGTTCAGCCCCCTCGATGTCTCCATCCTCGTGTCGTAACCCGTAGTACTATGTAAGATGCTCGTATTCCCAAGACCGGCCACACCGACAGCCTACCAAGTACGACCACGTGGTACAGTACTGGAGTTCAACAACTGCACGGCGGATCCGCCCTGTTCATCGTCGGGTGTGAAGGTCTGACTACATGTAATAGAGTTCGTGCTGTGGATGAGTCGACGATTGTCGGTGTGCAAAGGATTGGGAGCCTCCAATCCTTAGTGTTGTGAGCTGGATGTCGCCGTTGTTGAAGCGCTTTTTTCACGTCCAGCGGTCACACGTTGTTGTGGATTCTGAAAGTTTTTGCAATGTGCGGGGAATGATAGTGACATGGATACCATTGCATCTGTTGGGATTCGTGCGAGCGGGAGCCATTGAGTGTAGGTGGTCGGATGCTCAATCCCGCCCATCTGGCGGAGGCACGTGTACGGCGCTCTGTGGCGCTGTGTGTTTGACACTGTCACGTTTCTTCTTGCCTGTGCCATATCCAGTCGACTCGGTGCAATCCTTGGGTGTCGAGGATTGCGGCGCCAGTCCATGAACTTTTTGTCAAGACGTGGTGCCCAAAAGATGTTGGACAGACCGATGGATGCCACGACCAGGTGATGAATATTTAGCAAGAGAGAGCAGAGGGGGGGGGGCGGGGGCGGGTGAGTGAGCTGGTGCGTGGAGCTTGTCGTGTGCTTCAATGTGATTTGACCTCACGACCTCATTCGAGCATTCGCCTTCGACCTCCCACATCGTCTTCCTCGTCCTTTGTCTTCGACCTCGGTGGCCTGCTCCAGTTCCTCAATCATGCTCCCAGCTCAGAAGTTGTGCCTTCTCGCCCTCGCGACCGTCGCCGCCACCACCGCCGTCTCGGCGGATGCGCATGTCGCTGTTGTCAACTCGCCCGAGCAGCCTCGTCGTCTCCGCGGCGAGACTTATGGGCATGGTGGTGGCTGGCAATCGTCGGGTAGGAACAACTACGGCGGTGCCTGGAATGGTGGAGGTGGCTACAACGGTGGTGGGGGTGGCTGGAACGCCGGAGGCGGGTACAACGGCGGTGGTGGCTGGAACGGCGGAGGCGGGTACAACGGCGGGGGCGGTTGGAACGGCGGGGGTGCCTACAACGGCGGAGGTGGCCCCGGTCAGCGACCAACCCCTCGTCCCGTCCCTGGCCCTGCCCCAGGCCCAGGCCCAGCCCCAGGTCCGGCACCCGGCCCCGCCCCTGGCCCAGTCCCAGGTCCGGCTCCTGGCCCCGCTCCTGGCCCCGCTCCTGGCCCTGCTCCCGGACCCGCTCCTGGCCCTGGCCAGTCTCCTGGGCCCGCGCCAGGTCCCGCTCCGGGTCCTGGCCCTGCCCCTGGTCCGAAGCCAACCAATACCCCACGCCCGACCAAGGTACCAGGTGGTGGTGGCAGCTATACGAAAACCCCAGGTCCAGCTCCCGGTCCAGCTCCGGGTCCTGCTCCGGGCCCCGCTCCGGGTCCCGCTCCGGGTCCCGCTCCGGGTCCAGCTCCGGGTCCCGCTCCGGGTCCAGCTCCCGGTCCTGCTCCGGGTCCGGCTCCTGGCCCCGCTCCTGGCCCCGCTCCTGGCCCCGCTCCCGGCCCCGCTCCGGGTCCTGCTCCCGGCCCAGCTCCAGGTCCCACACCGGGTCCGTCTGGCCCCAACCAGAACACGGGAGGCAACCCCAACGGCAGCTCAAGCACCAACGCCAACGGTGGCAACCCGAATGGGAGCTCGAGCACCAACGCGAACGGCGGGAACCCGGATGCGAGCTCGAGCACGAACGTCAATGGTGGTCCCCAGAGCCCTCACCAGCAGTAAAATCGTTTCCGATCGTGCTGCATTGTCAAGCCGTTGTATGTCTTTGATCGTGAACAGCAAAATACTCTTGATGTGACCTTGCTCTTGAGTCGTCTTTCATGTGCCGAATGCTCTATCCACTGGTCACTGTCGACTTGAACTTGCGTCTCGATAGAATCACTGCATGAGATGAACGATCAATATCCTCGCGGCCGCGAAGCTTGTCGAAATTCGGGACCCCGCAATCGTTTCATCGATAGCGCAACTTTTCGGCAATGTCGGCAGCCGCCTTTGAATCCGATGTATCAACACCAATGCCACCATCAACTCCGAAGCATCGCTGTCCATTGCAATCATCGCGGTCCAACTGGTTATCAAAACGGACGAAATCGTGGCCAACAGTGCGGACAGCAACTAGGTTGTACTTGACATCAAGGGGTTCGAGACGTGAGGGCGCTTGGGTTTCAAAGCGAGGGCGGGTATCGCGGGCGAAGTCGATCATTGGGGTTCGCCGCTGGGTCTTGATACGTGCAATCTCGGGTTCCACGGGCATTTTCTCATCCATGCGATCCCATTCGCTCCCGAGGATGTAGCAACCGTGTTCATCCACTTGATTATCGGCTCGCCCGAGTTGTTTGTCGAACGAGACGAGCCCACAGCGGTGAAGAGGGCTCTGGTGGGCGGGCGATGCGGATTTTGCGGATTTACCACAAGTCGAACGACCTCGCGGCGAGGGTGTTGCCCCAAAACGGATGACCACGCGGTGGTTCTTCTTTCGACACTGGACGACATCCCGTCCGTGCTGCTTTGCGAATTTGAGCACTGGAAGCGCCTGCGTCTTGGGCTGGGGAGGATCCGGCACCACCGCCACGGGGGCTTGGCGATGAACGCGTGCGCGTTGCCACTGGGGGGTTCGTTTGTACAAATGAGGGCCCACGCGACGAGGAGATGGGCGATCGGGGTTTAGCGCCGTTTGTTCGGTCACCCGAGCCGCCGCTGCCCCGGGTTTCCAGGCTCGAAACTTTTGGCGTGTGATGGCTTCGCGTTCTCGAGGCCCCGGTCGATGACTGGACGACGGGCCCATGGGGACGATCCCGATGGCCCCGAGGCGCCGCTCGACGGGGCCATGATTGACCGTGTAGAAGCCAATGCGCTTGTACCGTGTGCGCTCGATCCGAAGCCAGCGGAGGCGCTTACGGCGCTCCAGAGGGAGCCCACGGATCGGGTCCCCGGTCGTCGTCCCATAGCCGACGACCCCATGCACTGGCCGGCGAGTGGAGAGGACCCGGTCGTCGGCAGCGCGCATGAGATCCTTCGGGGCTTCAATGGGAACAACAGCAGCAGCAGGAGCAGCGACGGCGGCGTCCTCTTTGAGTGTGCGAGAACCCCCGTCCGCCGGTGGCGGGGGCCTGATGCGTGCGACTCGCACGCGGGGCCGCGTGAGACCCTCGGCGTCTTCGCTGGCGTACGCGCCAGGGCCTGTGCACCCCGAAAGCAGATAACGCGACGTCGAGCAAACACGACCATTCATCAGTGAAGCTCGTCGATCGGGCCACAAAGGGCTACGGTAGCAGCAGTCCATACCGGGGGGCACGAGCGTCGCTCGTCGTTGCACGGTCTTGCGGGCGACGGCCCCCGAGAGGCTCCTCGGGGCCGCGGGCGGGCGCAGCGTCACGGCCGCGGACTCCCGTCGGCGCGTCAGTGCCATTCGATGCGCCTCGTACGCCCCGGGCCCGGGGCCGCCATCGCCGTCGCCGCCGCCGTTGGCCCGATCTCGCGCCTTCGGCCATGGGGCCCCATGCGTCGTCAGCAGGTCGTCCCGGAGGAGCTCGTCGATGGCCTGCACCGCGCGAAGGGCCCGACGACGCTCGCGCACTTGGGCCACGGTCGTGGGGGCCCCCGCGGCGGAGGAGCCGACGACGGCAGCGCGCGTTCGATGCCCCGCGCGCATCGGCGTCGTCGTCATGATCGGCCTTGATCCCAACATGAACAGGGGAGTTTCGCGTGATGTGGACCACATTACGGTTTACTTTTTCTTCATCGTTGTCAAACAAATCTGCTAAATTATAAAAAAGTCTCTAATAGAGACTTTCAGAAGGACCGCAAAACCAAAAATACGGTATGGAAAAGCACGTGGTGTTGTCCACACCACGTCAATTTGTGAACTCTACGTGTTTTTCCGATACGAAAAAGTGGTAAAAGATGCCAGTCCTACGTATGTTTCAAAATGCAAAAAACCGGGAAGGAAAAGCGAATAAACTACGACTGTACCAACAGAGAAGGGACTTTAGGCGTTAACTACACTACAGAACAATTCAAAACAGTGTTGTGCTGACTCTACTGGTGGAGTGTTGTTTCGAGGAGAGTGCGTCGCCACCGCCAAACGTATGAGTGCATGTGCAAGCTCATTGATAATATCTCCTTTCCAACAATCGGGGGTGCTCGTGCGTGGCATACCCCCCCCATCCCACACACACAACGAGTCGTGAAGGTTTGTACGCTCTTGTTGCTTTCAGGTGCCGAATTTATTTGTGCTGTGATGTTGTTGGCACGTAGTTATGTATGCACGTGGAGCTGAATCAAGGGCTATTTAAAAAACGGTATCAATATATCGGTATCTCCAGCACGTGATTTTGGGCAACGTGCTTTTGATTTTGCAGTCTTCCTGAAAGTCTCTAATGTTTGGGTCTGTGTGAGAAAACGAGCCATTCGCCGATTCACACAAGCAGCTCCAGCGACAACCGCCGACAAGCCACGGCAACGGCGGCAACGGGGGCTTCAACTCGCTCACGCGCTTGCTCACGCGCTTGCCCACGCGCTTGCTCCTTTGGTCTATGGCGCAGCCCCTCGACACCCGGCACCGGACGCTCTCGGCCCCGGCCGAGGCCCTCGATCAGTATGACAAACCGAGCGTCGCCGTCGCCCGCCAGTGGCATGACACGGTGATCCTCCCCCGCAAGCGCGTGGACCCGGCGTCGGGGGCCGTGCAACTGGTCGAGATGGGCGAGGACCCCAGTGGGAGCACGCTCTTCCCCGTGTGGGGGACGTCCCTGCGGGATCTCACGGTCTTTGGCGTCGGCATTGGGCTCTACTTTCGCATGCTCCTGCACCTCGCGCTGTTGTTCTTCCTGCTCTCGGCCATCAGCGTCCCGACGGTCGTCTACTTTGTCAGCAGCGCGTACTCGGGGGCCTTTTCGGAGCGCAAGGTGAACAACGCGACCGTCGATCCCCGGGTCTGGGGCACGGCCGTGTGCACCAAGATCGAGGTCCAGACCATGGACGACGGTGACACGATCGAGGTCCACGACTGCCCCGTGCACAAGACCCAGATGTACATTGACCTCATCATCCTCGCGATCCTCTCGACCTACGTCGTGGTCTCGGGGATCCTCCAGCGCCGGGCCGCCGAGTACATTGACGAGCAGCAGCAGACGGCCTCGGACTACTCGGTGATCATCAAGGACCCCGATGCCGATGCGTGGGACCCGGACGAGTGGCAGATGTTCTTTAGCCAATTTGGCCAAGTCAAGTTTGTCACGGTCGCCGTCGACAACCACGAGCTGCTCTCGGCCCTCGCCCACAAGCGCTACATGGAGGACATGCTCCGGATGGAGTCGACCGACGCCAGTGTCCGGGAACTGGCCCTCAAGGCCGCCACGTTTGGCCCCCCGCCGCCCAAGCACCCCCTGTGGAAGCGCGTGCTCCAGCGTTTTACCTTTTATCGAGACCTCACGTACTGGCAGTCGCAGCTCTACCACCATCGCCAACGTATCCACCAAATCATCCGCGAGCAGCGCGAACGGGGCTACAAGGTCTGGACGGTGTTTGTGGTGTTTGAGACAGAGGAGGCCCAGCGCCGATGCCTCCGGGAGACGACCGCGGGGCTCTGCTCGACGATCTGCGACTCCAAGTACTCGGATGTCCCCGAGCAAGTTCGTTTCCGCAGCACCAACATCCTTCGCGTCGAAGATCCCGTTGAGCCGTCGTCCGTGCAGTGGAAATATGTCGGTGTGTCGAGATTGCATCGGCTCCGACAGCAGATCCTCACCGTGGCGGTCGTTGTTGCCTTGATGATTGGCGTCTACCACCTCATGAAGGCCCTGAAGGTGCACTTCGTGGAGGATCCAACCCTCAGCGTGCTTCAGCGCCGAAAGAATCTGTTCATCCTCGCCTATGCGCTGACGCTCACGGACATTTTTGGCTGCAAGATCTTGTACTTTGCGCACTATCTCGAGCACCATCAGTTCAAGGAACGCGAACAACTCTCGTATCTCAACAAACTCTTGTTGTTTCGAGCGTTCAACTCGGCAGTGGTCATTTACCTGCTCATGGATTTCAAGGACATCCTCGCCCCGCATAACCTCCTCCAGATCCAGGCCATTCTCATTGCGAACCTCACGACGACCCCGGTGCTGCAACTTCTGAGTCTGTACGATCGGACCATGCGGTGGATGTTTGCCCCATTTGCCAAGACCCAGAAGAAACTCAACATGTACTACTCGGGAACCTATTGGCAACTGGCGGAACGGTACACGGAAATCACCAAGACGGTCGGCATCGCGCTGTTTTTCAAGCCCATCCTTCCGACCGGCCTCGTTGTGACGGCCGTGAGCCTTCTCGTCAACTACTGGGTGGATAAGTATTGCCTGCTGCGCAAGTGGAAAGTCCCTCCCCGTTACGATGGTCTCCTCGCGGCGGCGTCCCGCTACCATCTTCTTGTCATCAGCATGGCATCGTTGATCATGATGGGCCATTGGTACAATGGGTGGCCGTACGACACGGCCGCGCACAATGCGATGAAGGACGTCAAGTATCAGCTCAAGCAGGCCACGAAGATGTTTGGACCGGACCTGAGCAAGATCCTGAATCTCATTTTCCCATTCCCTCGCCGTGGTTACGTCTACCAGGAACAATGGGAGATGATGCGGTTGGTGAATGTCCTCATCATCGCACTGACGGCCATCGCATTGGTTTGGCTCGTGCTCCGCATCCTCTACAAGACGTGGATTCGACTCATCACGGGCAAGAACCCCTCGGCGAAGCGCTTCCGGGACAATGCCAGTGACATCCCGTGCTCGGCCGTGCCGAACTTGAACGCCTACGTGCCCTCGTACGAGTCGTGGTACTCGGATTTCCCGTATCTCTGTGTGGACTTGACCCAGTTTGACCACAAGTACATCAATTGGACCGGGGACCACGCCGCCTACTGCCTCGTGAATGACGTCACGGATGATCCCGATTTCCGGAACGACCTCGCGGGGGTGCCCTTGTTCAAGTTGTTTGGCACGTGCAAGGAGTACGATGTTAACAAGCAGGCCCCGACGGGTCGGCCGGTCATCTCGATCCAGTCCGAGGCCCGCCTGGATGCGGTGTAGGGGCGCGTGACGACCATCAATCATCCTGCTGATGGTGGTTCGCCCTCGTCCTCCACGTCTACGTACTCGTATCTATCCATACACATGCGAAAGCGCAAAAATGTTGACCGGAGGATGGTATGATGCTGAGAGCTAATGCCAACGCTTTCCTCCTTTATATAGCAGATCGTGGTCCTGAGCTGCTGCCCCCCGTTCCCGTGCTGGTGTTCTCGCTTCATATTTTTTCGATCGCTCGCTTGCTCTCACTCTCGCGCTCGCGGCCTCGGTCTCCAACAACAGCGACAAGCGCTCGCCTTTTTCGTCCAACTCTGTGGACGACGACCATGGCCCTGTCCAAGCCCACGTTCGCCCTCCATGGCTACGAGCGCTTCTTCGCGATGACCCCAGGCGCCAGCGCCACGCTCGCGTTCGTGATGACCATCCGCGGGGACGTGCAGGCGCTGCTCCAGCACCTCCCGATGGCCGTGCTCATGACCTTCAACCAGCACCCGAAGATGCGCACGGCACTTCTCCCGGGGGTCACGCCCCAGAAGGCCATGATCTGCCCGCCACTCGTGGATGAGACCGAGCTCAAGGGCATCTACACGTGCACGTGGCAGCCCGAGGACGTCGAGACCTCGACGGCGTGGATGGACTTTGTCGAGAGCGAGTGCGCCCGGGCGACCCACCGCGAGCAGGAGCTCCCATATCGTCTCCACGTCTTCGCCAACCAGGCGACCCAGCGCTTTGCCCGCCTCGTGCTCTTTGCCGACCACTACATGGCCGATGCTGCCTCGGGGGCCATCGTCCTCCAGGCGATTCTGGGCAACGCCGCGCGGATCTCGGGGCTCCCGACGCCGACCGCCGTGCCCGAGACCACCGAGCACCCGATCCGGCCGTCGCTCTACGAGTGCATGCACACGGTCAACCCCTGGTGGGGGGTGCTCAACGAGGCCATGGCCAAGTGGGTCATCGAGCCGCTCTTCAACTTTGACCACTCGGGTTTCTGCCCGGCGTTGGCAGTGGACACGACGACCCAGCGGGACTTTGCCGGGGCGCCTCCCGTGCCGAGCAACCCCAGTCGGGCGCGCTTCGCCACGGGCACGGCGGCCAACATGAAGCTCGCTCTTGAGCGCTGTGAGGCCGAGGGCGTGAGCCTCGAGGGGGCCCTCACGGCCTCGATGCTCGTGGCCTTTGGGCTCACGTCGACCCACGGCGAGCTCCGGCGCCTGGCGTCGACGGCAGCCAGCGAAGGCACCGCCCCGGACGCCCGGATCCGCCTCAAGAGTGACGTCTTGTGCGATATGCGTGGTCAGCACGCCGCGGCATTTGACGAGGGTCCCGTCGGGCTCTACTCGACGGCCGGGAACCTCGTGTTCACGAGCAGCGAGGGCGCGCACATCAACGAGGCGTTCTGGGAGGTCGCCCGCAAGGCTGATCGGGAGATCGAGGCCATGCGTCATGGCCACGAGCTCAAGCTCCAGTCGGTCTACGTCCATGAGACCCTCCACGCTGAGAACCGCGAGTCTGGGCTCCAGGTCAAGCACGCGGTTCTCAGCGACGCGACCCTCGCCAACGTTGGCATCTACGGGTTCCCCCACGAGATCGCCGTACAGCGCAAGGCCCCAGGTGGGGCCACGGCGACGGCGACGACGACGACGCTGCACGTCGAGTCACTGCACGTCTACAACTCGCTGCCGTCGTTGTCGTCGGCGTGCATGCTCTTCGTCTCGGGAGTCACGAGTTTCAACTACTCGCTCATGTCCAAGCTCCAGGGGCCTGTGGGCGACGAGCTCTTCCACTGGTTCGTGCAGTGCGTCGAGCACCTCGGCGACGTCCGGGCCCACGACACGCTCCTCCAGGCCAGCAACAAGCTCGAGGCCTTTGCTCCGTCGGGGGCGACGGTGAGTGGCGGCGGGGTGCCGGTCGTGCCCATCAACCTCCAGATTTAATGGCCCCACCATCGGCAGCAGCGTCGCTCTACACCAACACACTGAGGGGAAGAGAGAGAGAGAGAGAGAGAGAGAGAGAGAGAGAGAGAGA
>JAADYI010000813.1:0-12450 GCA_023338185.1 Lagenidium sp. CBS 127285
TGGCAGTACCAAGTACAGTAGCTGTGATGTGATGGTGACGTTGTAGGACAATCGGAATCAATACATTGGTCTCTTGACGTGAATCCAGCGGTCCATGGACGTTTGTACACTTTGTCGCACCGTTCGCCTTGCATCGGTGTACACATTTCGCGCGAGCGCAACGAGTCTCGTTGCACATTATTGTGAATGGTCGCACGTGAAGCATACAGGGGCAGGACTGTCGCACGATGAAAATTTGCCTTGTCGTGTGATGCATCTACATGATGTTGAGCACCACTGGCCCATTCCTCGACACGCGACAAAGTGTACAAACGTCCATGGACCGCTGGATTCACGTCAAGAGACCAATGTATTGATTCCGATTGTCCTACAACGTCACCATCACATCACAGCTACTGTACTTGGTACTGCCAACATACACCAACCACAACGACATGCACATCGCAGGGCCACCACACTTACAACGCCCCGGGGACAACGCCCTGGTGGGTTGAGATGCGCGCGGGGGGGAAGAGGCCACTGCACGCGAGAGGATAGAGCCCATCATCAAGGCGCTCGACCTCTGGCAAGAGCGCATCGATCCAATCGAGTGAGTCCATGGCGTCGACGTTGTTGCCAGCGGCGTTGGGGTGATACGGCGTCGGCTCGAGGTGGGGACCGAACGCGGGGTTGCTGACGGTGGCTGACGATCCGGGAATTCCGTAAAGCGGCTCGTCGAGGTGGTCGAGCGTCATCATCGAAACCAGGGGGTGGTCGTGATACTTGAGCATCGAGTCCATGTCGGTCGGCGACGCAAGTGAAGGCACGTGATGGTGGTGACCGTGCAAACCGTGCGGTGAAGACATTGCGACCGACGGCGGCAACTGGAGGGGCGAAAACGGCATCGGGACACTGATCGCGACGGCCATGTCCTCACCCCAATGCTGCCCCTGCAGCGTCTTGAACTTGTTGTGACTCCTCGAGCTGTGTCCGGTCGGCGTCGTGATCACACGGCATCGGCTCGTGCCCGTTGGCTTCTTGGATGGTGTAGTGAGATGCACCGACTTCTTGCGGGTTATTCGCCACGCGAGATCCGGGGCATCGCGGGTGAAGAACTCGTTCGAGAACGTGCACACGGTCGCCTTGGACTTGGTCCACTTGCGAAAGTTGAAATAGTTGAGCTGGCGCTGGAAGCTCGTGTACTTGCGGTGTTTAAAGTACTTGGGGAGCACATGCTCCATCATCGCCGCCATGTCGTGGATCTCGAAGGCCAGGCCATCGGGCGTCCAACGGAGAATCGCCGCGTTCTCGGCGTCGAGCATCCGGCGGAGTTGCTTGAGGAACGGCGCCACGTCCTTTGGTGTCGTCGCCGGCATCGCGCAATTGGGACGCGTGTTGGCGTTGTCGTTCATTGTATGTCGTCCTGAGACCGTCGTGCGACTCGGCACGTGCGAATACGAATATGTCGGTCGGTACCTGCAGTTTGACGGTCGATTGGCTGTTGCTGCCTGGGAAGAGGCAAATCGGAAACTGAGCGAGCGGGGAGCCGACACCACTGCACAGCAGCGCTGCTGTGCACGATGCGCTGGGTGTTCTCCCTGCTTCGTCGTCGACAGCGCCGGCGCGAAGCGGCTGCCGCCGACCAACAGACCAAGTTTCTTGACAATCCCACGTTTGGTTCGGCCGCGCCCGGCGCTGCACGACGATGGCCACCGCAGGCGCATCCTCATATTTTTTTTCCTCCTCTGTGCTGCAGCGCAGTCCCATCACGTTGTGCAGTGTGCGGTCCATTGCCAAGATCCAGTGCCCAGTTCATGGTTGGACGGCTTGCTCATCCGCCGGTGTGTGTGTGTGTCTTGTGCAGTTACACCTTTCGACCAAGGCACTGGCAGACACACACACACAAAGTGTGGCTCGGTCTTGAAGCGAGTATTGCTCTGAGTCAGAGAGCTGGCAGCTGGATGGAGTGTACAGCACGACACATACGTGCCGAGTGGTTGCGCGCTGCCTGTGCGGGTTCATGACATGCCCAGGATCGGACTTTGCGGATGAACTGTCCCGACGGCTCGGTCCAGCGGTGCCTGCTTGATGCATCGGCCATTCGAAGTGTATTTCTCTTTCAGTATGTTATGATCTTTCACTGTATGCACCCCAAATGGCGACCAAGGTCCACGCGGCAACTGCCGACAACTGGGCTGGTCAACCCACGAATGCGACAATGCGAGTGTGTCCCCGAGTCCATGAGACTCGCAAACCATCTTCCACTGCACTGCATTGCAATGCACGCAACCTCAAGTGCGCAACGACGCGATGGCGGCCTGAGTCTTCCAGAGCCGGGCCAGATTCGGCGGCAAACACGGCAAGTGCATGGTGGGAGCCATGCGATGGGGCTTTGCGTGCAACAGGCAGAAATTGTGGCACCTCCACCCACAAAGGAGCATGCACAGCAGTAAAATGCAGTGTGCTGATAGCTGACCGGCCATCCATTTGGAGACACGACAAAAAAAAAGAAATGGCACGCAGGGGCTGGCAGGCCACTGCCTGGTACAATTGCGATGTTTGCACACTCCGCAATGAGAGCTTTGAACCAGTGTGTGCGCGTGTGTGGTGAGGTGCGTGACAGCAGCACAGTGTGCGGAGGAGACCGCGCACTTCACCACAAGTTCAAGAGGATTCGCGACGACCAGATCCCTTTTACTCGTGTGATGGTGGGACTCGTCGTTGCGTGCTGTACATATCGTTCTATGGCGCAGGAGGTCCAGTGCAGTCGCACTGTGCAATTGCAGGTTGTTGACAACATGGTTTGAACGCAAAGCATGGCACCGGAATCCATGCACTGTACATACACTGGCGCAAGCGCACAGCAGCGCCAAGTTGCTCGTTGCCACACTGCACGTGACGACATCGCGAGCGTGCACGTTGGTAGGACCATTCGAGTGGCACAGCATGTCGATGGGCTTTCGAATGGAACGCCAGCGATGCATTGTCCCCCCGAGCATCGTGATCTCCACAGCTCGAGACGTCGAGAACCCGACAAATGTACTGACAACGAGCACTGCCCCATGGTCGCAACCAAATGACCGTCACCAGCGGGACCGGATCGTTTTGTCTCTCGAAATGCCCGTTGGAGACATTTTCCGAGACGTTTGTCGCACGAACCTGCAGGTGCAGCGAGTGCCCATGAGGTTGGGCTTGTCGTGCTTAAAAGCTGCCTGGCGTTCAGGTTCACGTGCTGACGTTCAATTTCCAACAGCCCCCTGTTGGGGGCGCGACAACGTGAGCTGAGAGAATCGTCGGGGCGACGGGTTTCCAGAATTCAACCGGCAGAAATATTCTCATGACCCTCGCACAGTACTCGGGACGCGAGATCATCCACGACGCCACGCTTGAGGTTTGGCGGATTCTTCGCTGCTGTGTTTGCATGCGTGTTGTGCATCGTTCGTTCCCGGCCAATTCACCAGTTCCATAGGGAACTAAACTCACTGTCCATTGGAAAGCCACAGAGCTTGTGACCTCGCGGTTTGTCCATGCACGCGGCTGCGCCAGGACTCCGGCCAGAAGGGCGAGCACGCCGATCTGATCCGGCTCCGTACTGTATCTCCCTCGCCATCAGACTCATCAGCGCAATGCCCGCGGATCTGCACTCGTCGCCCTCATCCGTGCGTGAACCAGGTGCAAGAGTCGACTCGGTGGCGTTGTCTTCGGGTGTGACAGGGGCCAAGCATTCTGCCCACTACACTACACTACGACGTAGTCTACGTGGGCACCGCTGGCGACAGCCTCCTTGTGAATGTGCGACCGATGTTGCTGTGCGCAGTGCCGGCGGGCGGACGCATCGACTTGAGCGTGATGCATTACGACTGGGGGCCCTTCTTTTTAGCTGCATGCACTGGGGACAAGAGTGGACCGTGGCGAATCGGGCCAGTGTGCCACGCGACGAGGTGTTCAGCAAGTCCCTCGTATCCACTCGATCCACCACGCAGTGGCGTGGCTCCACGACGCCATCGACTGCGCCCACACCCAGTCACTGTATGCATTCATTCGGCCATGGAGTCGCCTCGGTGGCAGATCAACGGCGGCGACCGCACACAGTGTGCGTGGCCTACGTGTCGGGGCTCCCACCTCGAAGCTTTTGCAGATCATCAGTGCACACCAACTGGACCTAACTGAGTACGCCTCATAGTAGCTGCTCCATACAGAAATGCTGGATGATCTTCCTATTATACTGATATGGTATTTATATCACCGTGAAGAAGCTTGATGGGAATGCCCTCACTACCCACGCGTCCCCAGGTCACCCCCCACCCAAAATGCCGTGGCGCCCGAACCGCGATGCCAGCGGCGCGTGCCGGGGCCTCCTCCGATTGCAGGTGCCTCCAGGTGGCAGGCGCCTCTCGATGCCCCTCGCACGGGCGGCGACCCGCAGTTTCCGATTCGCCCGCGTTCGGAGGCCCAGACACAACCAAATAGCCCCCTCCCTCGTGCAATGGTCTGGCGGCGGGACCTCGCGGGGCTCGCGGCCGTAGCCGTGGCCGTCTCTGTGGGGCCCCCCGTGGCGGCCTATACCGTCAAGCTCACCAACCGCTGCAGTGCGCGCATCGACATGTTCGACGCCAAAACGACCGAGTTCATCGACCCCGGCAAGAGCATCTTCCGCGACGTCGCTCCCAACAGCGGGGGCCATGTCTTCCGGGCCACGACTAGCGGCCAGGCGACGCGTACGTCGTCTCGGCACGGCAGTGCACTGCATTACGCTGATGGTATCGGATGGTGTATTAATTGTGACGCTCCGCCCTCTGTGCGCAGTCGCCGAGTTCTCAGGGGACCGCGATCGCGCTTGGTACGACATCTCGATCATCCCCACGGGCCCAAAGGGCGGAGTACGTTGTCATCCCGTGCGCGTGGCGTGGGGGCATCCATCCGCTCATAGCGTGTGACTGACGACAATGGTATCATACTTGCGCTCCCTTTCCCTCCTCGCAGCCAGACTACTGCGGAAGCCTCCAAAAGTGCAAGGAGAAGACAGGGGGCGTTGGTTTCAACCTCCCAATGCAGATCATCCCCTCGCTGCCTGACAATGACCGCTGCAAGGTCCTCACGTGTCTATACGACGGGTGCCCGGAGGCCTACCAGTTCCCCAAGGACGACACCAAGACCCATACTTGCCCGCTCGCAACCAACTTTGAGGTCGTGTTCTGTCCCAGTAACGAGGCGCCACAACCACCACCGCCGCCACCGCCCTACCTCTCGACCCCTGAGCCGAGCTTCGAGCCCTTGACACAGACACCAGTGCCCCCACCCACAGAGCCCATCGAGCTCGAGAACGACTCGCTCCTTCGTGGCGCGGGTTCCCAATCTGAGTCGTCGGAAAGCGAAGGGGACGCCCTAGACGAGGGCTCCGATGTTGCCGAGCCCCCGATTCCGGAGGTCACGGAGGCGCTATCCACGGCGCCGTCAACGGAACCAGAGCCGACGCCTAAACCCACGCAACCCCCTCCACCAACGACCGCGACGACTATTGGCAAGGGAAGCTCTCCAGCCACGCAGGATGCCAATGTCAAGGCCAGCACGACGAGCTCCTCGGGCACGACGAGCTACGTCATCGCCGGTATCGTCGTGGCAGTGGCGGGCGTCGCCGCGACGGCCATCGTCGTCATCCGCCGGAAGAAGCGCGAGCTAGAGGCGATGGACGACAAGGGCCCCATGTCTCTGGTCGGCGAGGACTCGCTCATGCGGACGCCGCGGTACATGATTCACGTGCTCTAGAGTTTTTCTGTGAACTGGTACGGGAGTGTGACCAGTAGCAATAAATGATTCAAGTTTGCCAAGTCACACTTCACGATGAAGTCCACGTTGACGGCGACGTCGCAGATCACGACACTATCGCGGCGATCACGGTGAGCCCCGGGTCCGCAAAGAAACCCGCGTCCGCCCTGCCGCCGACGCTCAGACGATTGGCAATTCGTTGCGACGCACGTGGGTTCGTCAACAAAGGCCAACAGATATGAAATATGAGTAGGATCAAGTAGTTAATCTCGACAACACCCACAAAGGCGTCCGTTCTTGGTGTCCATGCATCCCTCCAACCTGTTTCGCAGTCGCCCCTATCACTTCACTGATCTCATCAGTTATTTCAGCTTCGGCCTTTTCGTCTGTGTAATCCTCCTAGTTTCTAGTCGTCTCGACTTGGAGCTCAAGTATTGTTGCTCCAGCTGACCAAGCTGCTCGAGTGCTGTAGCCGCCGTCGGTCTCTGTAATGGATCACGATGCAACAGCAAATTCTCGAACTGCGATCGCTCTCCTCCTCTGTCATACCAACTCGAGTGGACACTTCCGCACGTTCGAATCAACAACCCCACTGACCAGATGTCCACGGCCGTCGAATGGTTTTCGCTGGCAAAGATCTCGGGGGCATGTGTCACTGGATTCAAATGGTTGCCACTGGAGGAAACCTGAGGACTTGGTGCAGCATCCATGAAATCAACGAGAAACCACGAGTTGTCTTCACGACTCTGAATGATATTCGCCCATCGAATATCCCGGTGCATCCACGAAGCAGCATGCAACTTCACCAATGCTTGCAATACATTTGCGAGTGCGTGAAATAACTCCACAAGAGTTGATGGTCTTATTTCTCGACCACGTGGCTTGAATACCAATTCCTTTGCATTGTCGTCGGCATAAGCCAGCCGATCAACGTTGGGGACAGCGTGTTCTTCCAACACAGTGTACACCCCTTGAGCGTGGTATTTTGCTTGTTGATATAGCGCGCGTGGGAAACGCTTGATAATGCGGGTTGGCTCAAGAAATACCTTGATCCCATGACCTCGGATGATCATCTTGTATTCACCTCGAGCGCTCTCTGGGCACAAACTCGCAAGGCTTCGCAATAATCGCGCAACGTTCAGAATTGCCAACAGCCAACTCAACCGTCCTTCCAAATGCTCAAGATCGTATACTCCCAACTCAATTGCGTCAACGCCAGCGCCATCGCGCGCAGGCGTCATAGCATACAATCTGACCTCATAGCCAACGGCGGCGTATCCGAACAAATACGGAGTTTTATCATGGCTCCAAATATGCTTGTCTAGCAACTCACGCCGCGGAGTGTCCATCTGCTCCCCAGGGGCCTTTTCGTGACCACGAAACACGCACACAGAATCCACAATGAACATGTAGTCAGGTCGTTTTGGTCCTGTTGCTGCTGATCGGCCTGGACTTCGATCGCTCTTGCCAATGCCGACGAAGTTCGAAACGCAGCGGATCGAGTCGTCCCAAAACGAGATGAACGAATACGCCGAGTCACCAGGATCCACGGAGTAAACCACACGACATCCGACCTGGTACAAGAAGCCCACACAGGGCTCCCGGTTATCGACTCGAAATATCTTGGCCATGAGTTCAGGAGACGCAATCTTCATTCTACCGATCCAGTTGTCTCGAAGTTTCTCGTGGACAGCGATCTTCGTCGGTAGATCGGCCTTGATAAAGTCTGCCAACTCTCCCACAAGTGGTAAATGATGCGACGGTATCTGGCTCTTGTGGAACTCGCTCAACCATCTGGCTGTCCAACCTTGGTCACGTGCCGGCATCATGTCGCCTCGATCCGGCACCGGCTGCCATTCCACAAGCACATGAATGTCTCCCTTGACTGGCTCGAATGTCTTGCGAAAGTATGCATCGTTGTTGAGGTTCCAAGCCTCCAACATCTGCAGTTCCTCTTGCATGAGATTCTTGGCTTGATCCTGGATCTCTCGCTTCATGAGCGCCTTGAAATCGCCGTCTCGCATGTTTAGCCACTCGCCACTACCCTCCCTCGCGAGAAACAGCTTCAGCTTGCTCGCAGGAAAATCGTATCCTTGGGTCTCCTTGATCTTGTCCTTCAGATCACCAACAGTCTCGCTCATGTCGATGTCCACAGGGAAGACCCTCCCGACTCGAACCTCCGCGCAGATCAGCGTCACCATCGTGTTTTCGTTTTGTGGAATGGCAGATTTCCTTCTCAAGGAGTAATTCATCGACGATTCATCGACAATTCGACCGGCAAATGCTGAGACTGTGCACAAGTCACTTGTTCTCACATCCAACCAAGTACAGAGTCGCTATATTCACAAGTCATCAATCATCAGCAGGGGATACATCGTCATCGAGTCACTCGAAAACGGCTCGCAGCTCACGCCCAGGGCCGTGACATCCGCCAGCGTGGCGGCGTCCACATCCCGACAAAAGGGTGTCTGTCCGGCGTAGACGACCAGCGAACCTCCGCTTGCGGCCCATCGTGGAAGGCTTGAGACGTCGGTCGCATCGATGGCCAGGCGCGTGAGTGTTGGCGTGACGTCCACGTCCCCGGGCAACAACGTGATGGGGTTGGAATTGAGCCAGAGGCGCTCGAGGGGTCGTGGGCGGGCCAGTAAACTCGGTGGGACAGTAGTGATGGCGTTCCCGCTGAGCGAGAGGGACGTAAGGGCAGACATCCGGACAATGGCCTCGGGCACCTCGGTCAATGCCGAGAGTTCCAACACCAGCGTTGTCACATCGGGCCAGCGGAGATCGAGATCAACTGGAAGGGCTCGAAGGGTGGTGTTGCAGAGCCACACTTCACGAAGCCGCGTGGGGAGCGACGGTGTAATCAATCCAGCGGGCAATATACCGGAGGTGAAGTGCACGTTGACGGCAGAGAAAACTCGCGCATTTTTGTGATACGTCGCACTAAGCGCCGCGTCGGTTGACCACCCATCCACAGTCGCATTCCGGAGCTTGAGAGCGACGAGGTTGGATAGTAGTTGGATCTTGGGTGGCATCTCGACATGGGGGCACGAGATGATCACCACATTACGGACGCTCTTCGCGTCAACCCCATCCAGAGCGGCCGCAAGATCTTCAGCAGTGCCATTTACTGCCAGACGCATACAGTTGACTTCAAGAAGCGGGCAATACGGTGAAGTGACAAACCATGGGCGGAGCATTAAGGGACAGCTGACTGGGTACGCCCGATGTTGAGCACGAACATAGGCGATGGTCGTCACAAGACCGGCGAGGATGAGCAGAAACTCCGAGAACCAAATTCGCCGACTACCAGGCTTGCGTTGGATAAGTAGCGGCGGTGGTGGCTGCTGTTGTGCCCCTTTGATTGTTGAGGCAGTCATCGACCGGTCGAGGCTTGAGATTTCGGTGCGGGTGCTAGTGACCGATTCGAGGAGCGACTTCAAGGCATTGAGCGACGACAGCAGGTGCAAACAGACAAGGAGGCGAAGAGCAAACGCTATAGGTCCCATTGTGAGGAGGAACGAGACGTCAAAAAACATTTGCGTGACCCAACGATCGCAAAACCATCGCGTCGGAGGAAACGTTGTCGACGTGGGGTCGTATTCCTTGAGGTACCAACGAATCATGGCGATGGGGATGACCAGCACCGCAACAGCATCAAGGACAATGCTGGAAACAAGCGAGAGAATCCGATGCGTATGCCAGAGGACAATTTGCTGATTCCGGAGAATGGAAAGCGCAAACGGCAACCACGCATTCGTAACGATGCAGCCCACGTACACTTGGTCCATCCACGAGGTCGGAACCGAGCGACTCATGAGGTTCACACCATAAATGTGCACGATCGACTGCGCCAGGACTGTCCCGCGGTACATCCACTCGGATTCTTTCGTGTAGTTGAGGATCACAAGCTCCCGACGGGCCCACAGGAGCTCCTGAAACACGGACCAGAGCGTGCGAGTAAGATTCACCAGGACATGTGAGAACTTTGGGGACTGCCTGACTGGGCCCTGTGGGGATGATGTTGCCCTCACGGTCAGAGCACGAAAGCTGGCTGAAAACGGCATTATTTGGTCTGGGCGGAGCTGGGAAAAGGAGGCTGTGGGGCCATAGTACATGAGCTGGCGGTGCAGATACGAATGCCGGAGCATCCGAATCACAATGGCCAGGTGGATAAACCCCAAGGCCGACGAGAGTATGCTGATTTCGACTGACCGCAAGTCCAATGCTTCGAGGTCGGGGCTATAGTACTGCAGCAATTGAGCGAGTCGGGTCCTGGGAAACTCGGCATGGATGACCGCGAGACACACGAAGAGCACAGTGCAAACCCCATGCAATGCAAGCACTCCGAGCCAGCACGCCAAGCGGTACGTGTGAGAGAGCCGGGAGTGTGGCTTGAGGCCAGTGCTCGCGACGGCCCAAGTCTTGAGGGCCTTGCTCGGAGAGCCCTGGTCGGGGGTCGGCTCGCGCTTCACCTCGATTGGGATTTCCGGGGCTGGCGCCGCGGGGGGCGCCATGGACACTTGGCGATTGTGGTCCGCGCAGCTGGGCTCCGAGAGCTCCTCGACCTCGATATCCCGGCGACCACGCGTGGAGTTACCGTCCACGTACGAGCGATTGGAGTACCGAGAGCTGTTTGGGTGGGCCTTGAACGAGTGCTTGCCGGACAGACGCGCGCTGCCCCCCGATGTAGAGTTCGATCGCACGATCGGCTGTGGGCGATGAGACGGCGAGTGAGGCACGGCCATGATGCGGCGCCGAGACACGTTGGAGCTCGAGTGGGTCCTCAGGAGCCGGAGACTTCGCTCCGGGGACGGCATGGGGGCCATGATGGGATTCTCTGATGACGCCGGCGTGAGCGTGAACCGTCGATTGATTGGGGAGGACGACGTCGTCGTCGTCGTCGGGGTCGTTGTCGCCGTGAAGGCCACGACCATGGACGCCAAGGCCCCATGGGCATGCGAGTGCGCCCTTCGGAGCTTTGGACGTGCGGTGTCCATTGCCGGGCGTCTTTCAAAGTCAAGGACACCCGTGGGAGCATCAGTGGGGCGCGTGAGCACCGTGAGTCTCGTATTTTTGGTGCTTGTCGCGGGGACGATAAGAAAACGGGTTGCCAGGGATGAATGAGACGGGTCCGCGACGAAGTTTCTAGTAGGAGGAGTCATTAACCATCATGCCTCCCCACCCTCCCGGTCAACGGCGGTGGACATCCCGCGTGGCCAACGACGAGCGGCGAAGATGAGCTTCCATGATGGCAAGACCGCGACGAGCACGCGGCAGGGGCACGTGACGCTCCTGACCGACGGGAACTTCGAGCGGTGCACTTTTAATGTGTCGGTCGCGTCGGGACGAGAGCTCGTGATCACGCTCCGTGGGATGGACTGGGAGGGCGACGAATGGTGCGGCCGGACGCGGTGTCCTGCAGTGCGGACGAGGGCGAGGCGACTGAACGAGCCACAAGGCAAACGGCCCCGCTGTCGATCGCGGATTTCGTGCAGGAGTCCAATGCGTTTCCAGCGACCAGTCTGGAAGAGTACGCCCAGGTGCGTCCGGCTTGATCGGGATGGGGGGGGCGTGGTGGCCCAACTGTCTCGTGGGCTGTTTTCGCAGTTGATCGTGTGGATCCTCCAGCTCCGAGACCCGTGCGTCATGACCCGGCGCCTGTGGACACCGATGCAGGTGAATGGGTCCCGCCTCCTCATCCTCTGCATTGAGGCTCTCCTCGGGCCGTTGCGGCGCCGCCTGGTCTATCAATTCGCGCTCAGAACGAGCCGGAGCATCATGATGGGGGATCCCCCCGCCCCGGCGGCACCGTCGTCGTCCATGGCCGACGTCGAGGCCCTCACGCGAGCGGTCGAGACCCTCCGCGCGGGCCACCGCGACTATGTCATCGCCGAGCTCGAGTCGGTGACCACCGTCTCTGCTGATGAGCCCTTGGTGTGGCGAGTCGTCTGCGGTGCCAATGCCATGGCCCTCATGGCCCAGCAAGACGGTGGCGTGGTCTGCAAGCACGCGGCGCTGTACATGATCCGCGCAGAGGTCGTTCATAATGGGTCGGCGGACGGCGTGCAGTTTGAGATCCTCCTCAACGACCAAGCGGTCCGCACGGCCATCGACTGCAATGAGTCCGGCAGGAGCCACCTGACGGCGGTCTCGACGATTCAGCGCATTGCCGCCGGCAGCGTCCTCCGGGTGCGCTATCGCGGTGATGGCGGCGCGCAGCCGGGGAGCGTGCTCTTTGTGGCGCAGTGGGGTCCGTGACGCACGGTGCTGATCAACATGGTGCCCATACTGCCATACCCGCTATCCAGGATATTGGATTTTAGTAGTGTGCCAAAATTTGAGGAAGTCCTGTTTTGTAGGTTTCATTTTAATTTCACTTATTTTGGAACGTTTCTACTCTTTTGATTTGTCGACGTTTTTAAAATTGCAACAATCAATCAGTAAGCTCAGCCGAATACAGTGTGTTCCTCTGTTCGCGTTGTCCCAAATATCGAATATCTAAATTTGGAAAACTGGAAAACTACAGGGAGGTTTGAGGTCATTGCCGGCGAGACTCCCGACGCAAAGAATTTGATCGAAAGTTCGACGAATTGACTTGGTTGTGGTATTGTGGTTTTCATAAAAATTTGCTCAAGGCAGACGGTTTGAACAATGGACCTAGAAATCGACGCTGAGTATATATTGGACCAAATCAATTGAAAA
>JAADYI010000814.1:0-12408 GCA_023338185.1 Lagenidium sp. CBS 127285
CCCCCCCCCCCTTTTTTTTTTTGCGCAAACCACTCCCGGCACTTGCCTTCTGCATTGCCATGAGAAAAAAGGATCGTATAGTCCGCCTTACTACGGACAAACGCTTTACTTAGATCCTATGAATGCGCTGCCCACATCTCCATCATCCGCTCCACGTACTCGTGTGCGATGAAGAAAGCTGGGATTCGATTGTGCAGGGAGGTTCCCAGGAAGAAGTAGCGTCTCGTGGAACCATACGTCGGGGGTGGAGGTTGGAAGACCAGGGTCGTGAGCATTGTGCCCATCCTCGGCTCTGGCCGGCTCGATAAAGGCAGATGAGCTGTGTGAAATCGGCTTTCGGATGGCTGGTTGGGATGAGACGGGGAAATGACCTGCCGTGTGGATCGCGCACGTCCGGCGCCGATTGGATCGTCGTCGCGTCGAGGGGAATGCGCCTGACGATCCTCAACCTTGGCCACCTCGATGATCCCACCGCACACACTTCTTCGACGCTGGAGCCCGAGTCCTGATTATTTTTGAGCAGCCCGATACGTAGAATACCGTGACGTTACATACCCTTTGCAATTCGTTGTATGCTCATTTGATGAATTGACACATTTCACTTGCTATTTTCTATGCGGTGGCCTTATCTGATGCGACTGTGCGGTCTGCATGATTGGCCAATGTGGTTTGATCATGAAACGATCATGTGGCTATGGTGCGCGGTTCGGACAGTGAGCCCTCGGAGGTCCCTATCGATGGCGTGTTGCTCGTCTTCCTCGTCTTCCTCCGCTTGGATGCCCTCGCGCCGGAGGAGACTCGACAGGGATCCCTGATGCGAGGACGTAATCGGTCGCTGACGCCGATGGGCGTTCGCGACCAAAGGACGTTGGCCCAACGCCACCGACTCGGCCTTGATCGAGGCCTTGGTGAGACCACGAGGATGGACGTGAAGAGGGCGCTCTGGTGGCAGTAGTGCCGGCGCCACGAGGGGCGTGCTGACGCACTGGACATACTGCCGGTCGTGGGGGTCGAAATACACGGGGGGCGCATGGCGTAGCCGTGATCGAAGGACCCGCCGCGTACGAGGAACCCCGCTCCACGCCAACATGACGCCCCGCATCCAGCAAGACACTCGCTCATGTGCCGTCCGAACGCGCGCGACTTGCTCCCGAACGATCGCCGTCCACCCGCGGCGATGCGATTGCGCGGCGGTGTGGAGAGTCCGCATGAGACTTAGCTCATGGCGTCTCCGAGCCTGATGTCTGACCGTAGTTCAAGGAACACACGACATGTCAGCACTGGTGGCAATGCCAGGAATGAATGATCCTCCTCGTGTTCATACCTCCTCTCACGCTCGGCCAGAGCAGTCGAATCGAACGACAGCTCCCGCACCGCACCACCATCTGCAGTGCCTCGCAATCGGTGAGTGCGATCTTTCCATCCTCATAGTCACAGGCTTGATCACAGGAAAACCCACCGGCGAGGACCCGACGGAGGGGAACCTGGGGGCTGTTGCGTTTCTTGTTCTTCGCAAAGGGCGAGAACGTCACGCGCCGCCCCGACGGCGACGTGAACTCGTGCACGGTATGCTTGGCCGATGCCGCGCGACTTGGAGACCGTAGCCGTTCAGCATCCGCATGACTTGGTCGACCGCCGCCGCGCTTGAGGATCGGCCGTGAGGCGACCATTTGTTCTGTTCAAACTGCTGTTGCTTGTGATCCCACTCACGTTTCCATTATTATCGAAATAGATGGCTCATCGTTGACAATTGCCGAAAGCCAATCGGTACAGTGTACCAGAGAAGTTGAAGTGGGGAGAGGGTCAAAGGGACACCTCGCAAAAAACTCGCCGACTCGGCATCAGACGATGTGGATCGCGGTCATCGCGATCATCTCGCTCGCGACCTTGGGCCCCTCGGTGCGTACTCATTGCCCCCCCTCCCTCCCCTCTCGCTGGCCTCCATCGGGCCCCTTGAAGGGACTCTATCGCTGTGTGTGTGCTCGGGGCTAATGCGACCTTCCGTGGCCTCCGCCGACGTAGCTCCTCGCGCTTGCCCTTCGTCTCCTCCTCCTGGCCCTACACACGGGTCCGTACACGTGACTCGCGAGAGGACGGACCATGTTATGCTGTTGTTGACGCACTCGACGTCATCGCTGTGCGTTTCTTTCTCCCCCCCCCCTTCAGCTGGCTTACTCGCGAACCTCCAAATTGATCCCGAGACTCGACTCACCCTCCGGATCTCGCGTGTCGAGTTTCTCCTCTGGCGCCATGTGGGGGCCTTCATCTGGGCACCGACGCGAGCCGCGCTCGTGACGATCGCCATCCCATCGATCCACGTGCTCGTCCGGAAGTCACCAGCGACTTCCACGCGGGAGACGCGGAAAGCGCATCCCGCGAGGCACCCGCTTGCCGTTCTCTTCAGGGACGATGACACCGATGCCAAAGACCTCCCGAGACTCGAAAGTCTCGATCATCCACTGTGGGCACCACTACGTCCCTGGATCTACCGCCTCGGACGTGTATGCCGTTTCCTGCACGTCGTTGATCTTGCTGTCGATGACATCACGGTCGACGTCGTCGAGGGCGAAAGCCCTGTGATGTCTCTTCAGGTACGTTTGCGCTCACGCGGGTGGCGTGGTACTTGGTGGATCATGGACCGGGATACTGACTGATGTTTTTGTCGCACAATAGCATGGGAACGCGACACTGTGCCTCGCCTATGAAAACGACACACGCTCGCTCCGTGTGCACATCCAGCTGGCTCCAACAAGACTGACGTCAATCGTTGTTTCTGATGCAATCGTGAGCGTGGGGACAGTTGCTGTCGTGATTGATATTCCAATCTCCGTTGGCCCTACGGACACGCGGGTCCCGATTCCAGACCAGTGTTCTGTCGTGTTCGAGTCGGTCAGTGGGCGAGTCGACTGGGAGAGAATTATTCTTTTGGGATTGAGAGAACGATCGTTAAGTCCGGCGACTCGACGTGTTGGCGCGGCTACTGTACCTGTTCCAAGCCCCGACAGATTACTCCAAATACTCGAACTTCTTCCAGGCAATGTGCATCTTTCAGTTCGTGAATCTTCGCTCGAAGTGTCAGGTGGTGCAAGTGACAAAGTGACTGTTCGGATCGAGCAATTAACAATCTGCGCCGAGAAGCAGAAGCCAAAGCAACCGGGGGCACATCCGAAACATCAACGAAAGATAACTGCAAGCGTAGGGTGTGTGCTTGTGAAGACTGACACTGCTTGTCGTGATGGCGAAACAACACTAGAAAGTCAACAAATTAGTGTTGACATTAACACAAGCTTCAGTGAGTCAAGTTCGGACAATTCCGGCAGGCCAATACTTAAATCCTTCACGAACTTTTGCGGTGAAAACAAGGTCTTGTCATTAGTTGTCACCAAGAGTATTCAATCTTTCATTGAGTCAGCGTGGGCAACAGCTCAGTCGCATCAGTCAAGTGTTACGTTCTGTCAACTCGAAAAACGGAACTATAAAGGCGAAGTAGCGGATGATCTCACACGCATTTGGTTCCACCTTGTGGAGGCAGATGTTCAGGTTCGACTTAAATCAATGCAGAACGAAATTGTCTTCACTTCAAGAGGCGATCGATGCCGTGTGTTGCCTCGAGGGGTACCAAGTCTCGGTGTGTCTATAGATGAAATTGTTGTATATGCTCACCCACAAACGAGTGAAGATTCGCTTGGCGTGCGCGCGAAATCGGATATACAAACCTCTCGACTTACGGTGTGGTACAGCTCAACCGACTGCATTACAAGGAGTTCTTTTCTCGCACTCGATCGAATCCGTGTGTTCGTTGAGCCAGCTTCACATGTTACTACCGCGACCTTGCCTCATGCAGAAGTTGAAATGGAAGCAGAGTGGCTCGAGGTTCGGTGGCACGCACTTGCTATGCATGCGATCGGGGGCCTCCTTGACCTTGGTATCTACATTCTTGCCCCCCTATTGATGGAATGTGGGGATTTCGAGAGCAATGAGCAGTGGAGTCATGATGCACCCCAAAGAGTTCCTGGAATGCGATTATTTGATGACGTCATCCAAGACAAGATCAATGAACAAGAATGCATCAAGTTCCGATGTCGAATTAACAGGGCGCTTGCAATCTTTCGCCATGACATCGGTGGAGAAAGGAATATTGATTATCTCACCATCGACGCTATTCAAATGAGCGTTGAAGAAACGACAGGACGGTTCCGATTTATGATGACAGATATTCGCGCATATCACACCCCAGCAAACAGCAGGGTTGGAGTTGTAGCACGTCTCAATCAGCGACAAATAACACGAATATCCAGAGTTGAGCCAAAATATTCCTCAGGGTCGCGCCAAAGTCGTCGGCGTCAAAGTATGGATGCTGATGGTACTCGATGGCAGAGTCCTTTTGATAAGGAGTATTTTTCGGTAGGCACGTTTGCGTTGGAGGAGAACAGATTGGCATTGTGCCCGATGTCCGTGGTTGACCTATTTGTTGACGGCATCCGGTGTGAATGGGAGACCGCAACACAAGCTCGAGTGACCGAATTGGTTCGTCAAGTGACATATTCGGCGTGGGAAATGTTATACAAAATGCGATCAACGTATGGATTGCACTGCACTGATTCATCCAGCCGTTACAATCGCCCAGGTGGTCTCAATGCGCCATGGACCAACAGTGCAGAGTGCGATCGTTGTGAGCGCCTTCTGCCAAAACTTGTGAGCGCTTCTGGAGACAAGCTGCATCGACTTAGAGCGACAAATATCGACTTTGAAACTAAATTTCAAGGGACAGATCAATTTTACGATGTAAAATTATGCGTGGGATTATTTGGCGGAGACGATCTCCCTAACCTTTGGACTTTCGGTGACGTCATTATTTCCTGCAACGAAATCGAATTGCTCCGTGTCGATAAACTTGACGTTCGACATACTGTTGACAAGCGCCGTGACTACGTTTTCGGAGAATTTGAAGAGATTTTATATCTAAGGCAGCGTGCTTTATTCCGCCGCGTAGATGGCGGTGTGAGACGCGACGGAATGCTGATCGATGCTGACGGTATCCGAATCGGATCCGCGCTCCATTTAGACCTTATAGCAGCCTTGGATGCAGCCAGGAAGAGCATTGTATCCCATGCTCCAGTACTCACTGCTGCATTCACATCTCACTGGCGACCACAAGAAGATGTATTCTTTTTGTATTTCTATCGCAAACCATTTACGCCTGGTCAGTTGAATTTGTGGATGGATTTGAAGAGCACTCGTATCGAATGCACGGATCGACCAATGGAGGCTTGGCTGGAACACATTTATCCTGTTTGGATGGAAGAGCTCGAGGAACAAGAATTGCGGACACAAACTCTAAATGAACAAATCACGGCTCTTAAGCTGACAAATTCGGATATGCTCGATGGTGGGGCCTTAAATGGGATGAAGGCTATGCTGGAAGAAAGAAACGCAACGTCATATGCTCAAAGAGTGAAGACAGTTCAAAGTAAACTCCAATATCACGGCCGTGGCCTACATACTGGAGCTCTTCTTGCAATTACGGTGGGACACATCAATGTGGACCTCAACTTTGAAGATGACGAAGCAAAGACTATAACCTCTATCCGGGAGCTAGATGAAGCAACTCCAGTGATCGATGGTGTACTTGCTGTTATTGGGCTGCCACCTACGAGATACTCTCCAGTCTACACATTTCGATTCCATCAATATTTCGATGTGCTCATTGAAGATGTAAGTGTTCGACTGAGAGCATTTCCAACACCACTGGTCGCGTTGGATAAAATAAAAGTTGGTGGGCCAGTAATTGTCGCTGCAACAAAAGCAGGGGGCAACTCCAGTCCATTTGACACAACTGGTTCGTTGCGTTGTTACGTGGATCTCACACTTTCAGTACTGCGACCTACTGCATATTTTAGCCCAGGATATGTTCACACTATGAAGGAAGTCACAGCTGTGATGAGACAACTCATGCCGCTGCTAATCCTTGATATCGATGACGTCCACTGCACCGCTATATGGGACATTGCGAGGCGGATATTCCACGGCAAGGTTCATGTATCCATTGAAGACGCCGCCATTCGTCTTCTGGCATCGCCCAATACGTTCGAGTATGCAGACTACCTGGAAGCCTCTGTTCAACAAGTTCATGTTGAATACGGCGCAAGCGTTGTGAAGTTGATCGTCGATCGATTGGCAGTGAGAATCGATCCAGATGCACTCGTCAATATTGCAGAGTTGGCTCACATAGAAGTGCAAGCGCGATTTCGGTGGAAAACTTGTTCTGGAATCGACTCGCAGATGCACTATGTTCACCCAGTTGCGTATCAGCTAACTAATCTTGAAGGCATGGAGAGAGACTTTATCTTGATTGACTTTCTTAGTCACAAGTGCAATCAATCGCCAAAGAGTGAAATAACAACATGTGGTGGTCGCTTACATGCGTATCAGGCAGCAGATATGAGTGTTATCATTGACGGACACATTGCACTTCCGGCTTCAAACAATACTGGCAGCAAACGAGAACAGGCAGCTCGATCTGCGATCATTCTTTACACCAAACACATCGAGTGGTTGATTCGATTTGCGTCCCTGTATTACAGAATACTTCGTATCCATAGCCAACTTGGCGGAAAGATCTGTGTTTCAGCAAACGATCGACACAGCGAGGGTTCAGCCTCTCTTCTCCGCGTTGTTAAAGGTGTCACAATCGGTGAATTTAACGTCGCTGGCTTTGATCTCGCTCTCTATCATAGTGAGTCGAGTCCAATCGGAGTACGAGTGTGCATCAGTGAGACTATAAATCTATCAGCATCAATCCAACAGCCAGATCTTGATGCATGTGGATCGAATGACGACAACCCGACGCGATTGCCATTTTGCATTGGTGGTGAGTCGTGGCATGTTTATGATACAATGGTCTTGGTGCGGGAAGTTGAGGTGCGTGTTTGTTCACTACAAACTGGAAGCCGCGGGGAGTCTCTCGTTTCAGTCAGCATTTTGTGCCTCAACATTGGTGCCTTATCGGAAAAGTGGCATCATCATCTATCGGGTCAAGAAAGAGCTCGGCCCAGATTCCCGATTGGTCCGAATGGAGGTGCAGAGCCCAACCCAGTGAGGCAAAAGAAAACAATTTTAGAGCACTTTTCAATTTCGCAGGAAAACCCATACCGCTTTCGCGATACAGATGAAGAGAATGATCCAAGACACATGACAACAGATGAGAGTGCTCGCAGCACATTCAGCGTACTTCAGCGTACGTTTTTTGACGAGTTCAATCAGCACGGCTTCGTTGTCGGCCTCGCAGCAAACGAAATCCGTTTACTGCTAACATTGGACACAATTGAAGTGCTTGTTGACATCATCGAACATTGGCTGAGTATAACGCGAGCAATGTCTGGACTGTCTCGATTGCCAGTCGAGATCATTTCTCCAGGACCCAATTTTGCCACTGAAAATGCTTCTCCAGGAGGTACGAAAGTGAATTGAAAACAGAATGGGCAACCCCACGCTAACATTAGTTTTTGCTCAACATCAGTCGATCTTGAAAGTCCGAAGAAGGCAACCTCCCTCACAGATGATCCACGATTCGGAGTGATCTTCAGGACTGGGAACCCAGATTATGAAAGCCGATTTATGTCCAAAAACAAGTCCAACGATGGTGCAATGCCTGACGGATTTACCGACTTGAGCGCAACGACTACGTCACTTGATCCCTTCATTATGGTCCGCTTTATGGACTGCCAAGTTAGCATTCTCGATCATCGCAATAAGGGCTCAGTTCTACTTGCACTTAGCCGTGGATCCCTCCATGACTCGGCAACAAGCGACCGAAAACGAGAACTCATCGATCTCAACGTAGATGGCGTTGAGTTATTCACTGCCCCAATGGATGTGGATGTCCGATCCCGGATCATTTGGTTGAAAACTCTGTCGGATGGCACATACTGTCCAGGATCACGTGGACTCCTGCAGCAAGTAATCGCACCAATACCTGTCTCTGTGACCGTACATGTTGAGCGAGAAGGTGTGACCACGAATAAAGTGGACCTTCGTGTGCCTTCCATTGTCTGCAACCTGAGTATGATTTCAAAGAACATGCTGCAGAATCTTGCAACGGCAATTGGCGGCGTAGTCAGCAGCAAAATCGCTGAGTACCAGATTCCCGATTATACTAGGATTCTCGAAGGGTACAAGTACAACGGGCAAAACGGAAGCTTTCACTCGCTGCAACAATTGCTATCGGCCAAGAAGCAACTCCAGTGGGAAATAGCGCATCATCAGTGGCAACGCAGGTGCCGCTGGAACTATTATGCAAACGAGCGTGCACAGTTGACATTATCGGCAACTGACCCTCGCCATCACTCATTGTCCGAGTTAGACGGTTGGCAGATACTGCATCGGCGCCAAGTTTCATCAGCATCACTCTCTTCGTCTTACGTCAGTTTGACGAGTTCCACTAGTACGCAGTTTGATGCAACTGAAGATATCCAGCGACTCAACCAACAATTAGAGTCTATTTCATACGCTCTAACCTCGCTCGTTCGGGCCGAACAGAATCGTCGACAACCGAATCCGCGCGTGGAAATTGATTTTGCCCTGACGACAGCGTCGCTTACACTCAGTGCAAACAGCTCAGATATACTGCGCACTTCGATGAAGAACCTTCTCTTCAAAATGAAGATGTATGAAGACAAATCGGGCTCCTTGGCGCTCACAATATCTGACGTGACGTGCGCCAATCTGTGCCCAGGGACATCATACCCTGAGCTATTGATTCCTCTGATGAACTCCAAGTCGTGGAGTGGTGACGACATGTTTCTTCGGATCGACGCGGAAGTTGCCTCTCCTGTTGGTGGGATCACAATCATCCAACACTTCGAAGTGAATGTTCACCCACTCCAAGTGTGTCTAACGCAGGACATCATACTTCAACTTGTTGCCTTTTTTGCCCCAGCATCGCCCTCGACATCCACCCGGCAGGAAGAAAAGAAAGCTGAAATACGATCTCAGTTTTTGCAAGCCCCGCAAGGGGGATCTACCACGGATAGTTTGCTCAAGAAGGCTGCAAATTTTGCCGGGAAGGCCACTCAACCTCTGTCACTAGGTCTTGGTCGCAGCCGAGAGGATGCCGCAGAAGACCCTGCAATGAATGCAAAAATGAAGGTCATGCAATCTCTGCAAGAAGAAGCGTCTCTCTGGGTTGCCAAGGTCGCGCAACCTGATAATGACCCACAATTGCTCACGGCAGAACATGAAATGGATTCGGGGCAAGTTGGTGGTGAGGGCAAGGATCTACATGAAATGCGTGATCGAGCCAAGAGCTATATTCTATTCCGGCGGATTCGACTTGGAACCGTGGAAATCGTCGCGACTTACAAGCATCGCAAGTCCAGCCAACACACACCTCAACAGGGGCTCGAAGACATGCGCGGCTTTGAGATCAAGATTCACTCGCTTGTGTATTGTGACAAAACGTGCACCCTCGTGGATCTCCTCCTTCGGATCCGCCGGGACATCATCCTCGACGTCCTCTCGCAAGTTGGACGCAATTTTACCAACGTCGCCAACTTTCTCCGGGATCAATTCGACATTTGTCGTTGGGCGCCATTTGATGCCCTGGCCCCGTTGAAGAGTCTGTCCACAACGCTGTCGGCGGCGGCATCGACCGTGGGAACGTCCTCCTCATCTGTTGTGTCTTCGACTCCCGGTGGTTCCATCTCCGTCTCGACAGGCACAGCAGCGGCCACGACGGCGACAACTTTTGCGACTTCAACTTCCCGCACAGATTCGGCAACATTGACAATGGATCTCTTGCTCAGTAGCCCCCGCGTGTCGAGCGATGCATCGGGCACCACCGCTACCCCTGTCACAATCACCGCCTTGCCATCCCCACCGACGATCCCGGCGTCAACGACCAGCGGCACGGTCGACGTTGCCAAGGTCTTTCAGCTCGAACTCCCCGAGAGTCATCCATCGCTCCGCAAGAAACACGGCGGGTTGCCGCTCCCGGGGATCCGACTGCCCGAAGCCACGGCCGTGCTCCGCGGACCCCATTGCCCGAGTCCATCGTCACCGAGGGATACGAGTGACGAGACCCATCAGCCGCATCCCGGCAAGACCAAAAAGATGCTCTCGGGGTTGTTTGGCAAGAGCAAAAAGTCGGCGCCGGCGGCGTCTGCTGGTCACGAGGACGACGCCCGACGGTGACGCGGGGGAGGGAGGGGATGGGGGCCTCGGTCGCTACGACCGGGCAAAGACATGGGCCTTGATGTCGGTCACGTAGCTCATGCTGTAGCTCCCCCGCCGGCGGAGTTCGCGACGAAAGCTCGTCTGAGGTAACGCGTGGGGCGAGGCGATCGACGTTGGTCCGCTCCCGAGAGCGGCTTCCTATGGTTTTGACAGGTACTCGTGAAATCAGCTCACGAGCAACGAGCCATCACGTTTGCCACGCTCCGCGAGGTCGGTGTGCTTATCGCTCGTACCTGCTCGGCGATGCGGCTCAAGGGCCAGAGGAGCCCGACAATGTACAACGTCAAGAGTCCCAGAAAGGATCCCATGAGCAGCGCCTTGCGCGCCCAGGACAGTGCCTCGAGCTCCTCGACGAGTTGTAACAGCATTGGGAGGAGCTCCATGCGCCCGAGGACGAAGCCCCCGCCCACGAGGCCCACGTAGAGAAGCAACGACGATCCAGCTTCGGCGCCCATCTCGCTTGGTTCGTCGATTGGACCGTTGGGATGGATCTCATCACGTCGACCGTAACCCCCCCTCCGTAACCCGACTTCAATCAAACGTTTGATTCATGTGGACCCCACCATTCCGAACCGTAAAATTCCACCAATCGTTGAGGACCTGCTACGTTTTGGCCAATCCACAGTCGGAAGGGTTCACCACCAGTCACCCCGTGGCCAGTCATCACCTCCCTGCATTAACACAGGGGAGCTCCTCACTTTTCAAACCGAAAGTTCCCAGCAACCATGGCTCCTGCTGCCCCCGCCGCTGCCCCGAAAGTGTACGTTGGCTGAGCGGAGCGTCCACGCACGGACGGCTCCGTCGTGAGCCCCCGGCCCCGCCCCCGCAAGCGACCGACCTCAGCGATGTGACAACGTCGTCGACGATGACGTCCCCGACCTGTCGTCTGCTGCGATGCATTCGTGGTGCGCGCCTCTGATGACCTCAAAACCTTCATGGACTCGTCTCCTGCGCCAATCCCCCAATATTCGTCCCGCTCGAGTGAAATCGAGGGGGACGTGGCGTCATGGATGGAATGTGAGAGTAAAGCCGAACCGCAGTCACGAGGTTCTCCCTTCTCCCTTTGAGAGGGAGCGTTCTCTGGTTGCGGGGGCTGCTTTTCTCTTGAAATGCATGAAGGGGCGATGCCACCGCCAACGGGTGACGGACGTTTGTGGTGGTGGTGGTGCGGCAAGTGCCCTTCCCCCACACGTTTGTCGCCTTGCGGTCGCGTGCTCGCCCTCTTGTCTCCTTTTGTGCATCGGATCCGATGATGCAACATCTTGGAGGAACGTGGTGTGTGTGGCGAGTTGCGTGCCGACGACCCGCTCCGTGCAAATGGGCCGGGCTCGTCGCCGCCGAGCCACTCCACTGAAATCTAACTATGACGGGTGCATCGGTGCCACCGCCACCGCGGCCGCAGCAAGAGCCCCTCGTCATCGTGTGTGACTGGGGGAAGCTCGTCGCTGATCGTGCTGGGGAGGGGGCTTGGGCCGATCCTTGTCGGGCATCCCGTCCTAACTTTTTGTGCGTTTTCTTCAGTCTCGTCCCCGAGTCGGTCCTCAAGAAGCGCCGCACCGTTGAGGAGGTCAAGGCCAAGCGCGCCGCCAAGGCCCTCAAGGACAAGGCCCACCGCGCCAAGGTCCGCCAGGTCGCCTTCAAGTCGGCTGAGAAGTACGTCAAGGAGTACCGCCAGGTTGGTGAATCACGCGCAATACTCCGCCGTGTGTGTCATTCTCGAAATGCCAACTCGACGTTTGTTTGCGCCAATAGATTGAGAAGCAGAACACGCTCCTCCGCCGCCAGGCCAAGTCGACCGGCAACTACTATGTCCCGGCTGAGGCCAAGCTCGCCTTTGTGATCCGTATCCGCGGTATCATTGGCGTGTCGCCCAAGGTGCGCAAGATCTTGCAGCTCTTCCGTCTCCGCCAGATCCAGAACGGTGTGTTCGTCAAGCTCAACAAGGCCACGATCAACATGCTCCGCCTCGTTGAGCCGTTCATCACGTACGGCCAGCCCAACCTCAAGATGACCCGTGAGCTCATCTACAAGCGTGGGTTCGGCAAGGTCCGCGGCCAGCGCATCCCGTTGACGGACAACGCCATCATCGAGAAGGCCCTCGGCCACCACGGCATCATCTGTATCGAGGACTTGATCCACGAGATCTACACGGTCGGCCCGCCCATCAAGCAGGCC
>JAADYI010000815.1:0-12408 GCA_023338185.1 Lagenidium sp. CBS 127285
TTGTGGAAGTTCAAATAACTGCATGTGAATGACTTGCCGCAATTACCATCAATATCTTCAATTAGAAAATTGTTCTATTATCTGGTTTAGTATTACAGATGTCAATGATTGTTTTTGAAATGGCTTCCATTCCACATTATCATACTTTGCTTTCAATTTTTCGTCTTTCTTTGATTGATAATATTCATTAATAGCCTTGACTAGAATTGGTCTTAGAGCCACAGGCTTGTAATAGTTGAAGAACTTCCTTTTTGATAGTTTAAATAGATCATCAATGGGGATCGCATGCATTTCAAATTGAGTCTTCAAGAAGTTAATAAAATATTTTTCTTTGTATGTATCACTTGTTGAGCATTTAGCATCGGAATTCTTCTTTATACAACCCCACTACCACGTGGACCGAATTGTGACTTACCGGAAGGGTGGCTCGAGGAGGAACAAGGGGCGTGAGTACCTTGTCCATTGGTTGGGGTATGAACCCGAGGAGGACTCTTGGGTCCCGCGGGGGCGCCTCCTAGAGGACGCGCCCGACTTGGTGAGGGACTACGAGCGTGATCTACCGGAAGATCAGAGGTTGGAGTCCCCTGAGCCCCGGCATTCGCACCGTCTCTAATCTCACGGATCAGAGGCAAGACCTCGAGGCGGACCTCATTGAGTATATTAGTCTCCCGAACTCATTGATCGTCGATCGCTACGTTGCTTCGAGGCATCGTTGGCAGGGGAATTCGTCCACGTCAGGAACGAGGCAAGGGAGGCGATTCATCGCACCCAAGATGTGGAGACGAAGAGACTTTGCGCGTGTGCTCGACGGAAGCCACTTCTTGAATCCGCATCCATGTGCTCGAGAGTTACCTCGGTGCCGTGGAGAACCAAGTTCCCCATGGAGACTCCCCACCCTTGGACGAGAGGATCATTCGAAAGACCCTTGTTCCCTCCGCGCTCCCCGCTCTCGAGTCAAGGCGACTCGACGTTCTTTACCGAGGATCAACCGCTTGCGGAAGTACATCTCCACAGGGTACCTTGTGGGGTCGATATCACAAGGGACCCCGTTGTAGGAGTCGTCTCTGGTACTCCAAAGGGGCCAACGGGTCTTCTTGTTGCTGGATGGCGAATATTTGAGCTAACTGAGGGACTCGAAAGATTTCATCAGTGAGTTGCCAGTTACCCGGCGATCGAGTACTCCTTCCCCTCGGAGTAAGCGCCGATGCCGACGGGGGATCGTTGACCTCACCATCCTCACTCTCTGGCCTGTTCGCCGACGAATCGACTACTGGGCTGTCCTGGGAGTCGCCTCAGGTCCTTGCTCCGTGGGAGGCGAGAGCGGTGGCGTTCCCTTTTGGGAGGAGGTGTCATGACCCCCTCCATCTCTTTCTTCATAATCGACTGCACATTCGCTGTCGACCTTGTAATCATACCCGCTCCCCATGTCGGAGTTGGAGGAGAGGCGTCGGCGCTCGGGCAAGAGGCGACTTCTTCGTCATTAAAGTCCTCAATCTCGTCATCCTCAGAGGATAGGCGGCAGCGAGGCAAATGAGCTTTGCTCTTCCTGGCCGCAGAGGACGACGTGTTCCTATGCAATTCTTCGCGCTGAGCATCAGAGGTGATGCGCGGGGCGGCTGTTCCAACACAGGTGTTGGACCGGCCGTAGCGCCGACGACATCGGACCAGGGAAGTCCCGCTATATGTGGTTTGGGCGTTTTGTGCTCTCGATCGACATGATTTACATCACCCGGAACATCAAGCAATTCCTCATCGGGTGTCCCCACGACCTTGCGGTTGCTCAATGGTCTGTACTGAGTTATGGAGGCGGTGAGTGCTGCGGTGGTTGGGTTGCGCCATTGATTAAACGCGTGGGACTCATGTGACCGTGGATTATATAGGAAGCGATGCATCGTCAATGAGTCCTCAAACGGGCGCTCAACTATTGCAATCACCACCACTGGTACCAATGAAGATTGATTGTTATTAAAACGAAATTGTATTGCACAATTAGCCCCCTACTCCAAGGTCAGTGCGTTATCGACTCGGGTCAGTCGTCCTCTGGCACACTTGCGACGTTGCGAGGCTGCCGACTCCTATCTAGCTGCAATCAAGTGAGTGCAATAACTATCTTTGGCCCAAGATCGACAAGGGCATCGCTCTGCATCCACATCGACTGCCCATGCGCGAGGTGGTTGGTCGAAGACATCGACATCGTTTTCGTCGTCGTTCTCGAGTCGTACGTCAATTGCACGACCGTGTTTGTAGTACCTGCCTCTCAATCGCGCCCCGTTGCACCACATAGTAAGTGCGGGATGTTGGCGTGCTAGAAGTGACCAAACTGATAGAGAATTCATACGCTGTTGTCCACCGCAAGGCGATTCTTAAGTTCCAATCGCTTGTAACGCGCCAACAGCCTAGTAGAAGGCTGTGGTTTGGTCACGAACGTCGGTTGCTGAACTGATCGATGCCTGCACACGCTCATCAGCATTTTCAAAAGACAATTGAGGGATAATGGTTTCCAATTCGTGTAAAGTGCCTTGATCTGCCCGTTATCTTGCTTCAACGGGTTGTTTGTCTTGACATGACCGGGAGGTGAGTTGAAAATTCGACATTTTGAAAACGGGCCAGACAACCACTGTTTTTTCGATGAGAGTACTGACTGGTACACACTCTGCCGCAGTATTCCAAGCTGCAGTCGCTTCGATATTCCGAGCCACAAATTCTCCTTCACTCCTGGAAAAGTGTATACAGTACATATGACGGAAAGCCGTAGTATTTCCTGCTAGTGGCAGTTGGCAATGCCGATTGCGACAGACGTGCACAGGCGCCAAGCTTGGCGAAATATGCCCATGTACCAGACTTTTCATTCGGTGACATATCCAGGCTTCGGCAGGCATGCCGATGTAGTGCGCGTTTGACAACTGCCGAGTAAAGTGCCAGTGCAAGCTCGCATCTATCAAGAAAGTTGCAATCAAACTGTGGAAGTTCCGTGTGAGCTTCACCAAAAATTGCACATCTCGTTATACCCACTCATGTCAATCTGAATAACACGGACAACGAAGTAGTTTGGCGAATTGTAGCTCTCTCGTACATGGATGAGCTTGGCCTTTCCAATGGTGTTGGTGTGAAAGGCCGAAGTGGCAGTTGTGTTGACCGCTCATTGTCATCTTCAACCATTGTGGAAGATCGCTTGAGAATGTTGAAGACACCCAACTTCTAGTTGAGGAAGTATTTTTTGAAGACGTGGATGATGACTTCACATGGATTGTTGGTGGCAGTGAAACCAACTGGGCCAACTTTCCAGCAACTGTTTAATGCAGCGTGACACAAAGCGAGCAGCACACGTACTGCTTGGTCAATCCAAATTTAGCTTCTGCTCGGTCAATCCAAATTTTGACTGACTGTAGTACGATACCATTTACCGCATTTCGTCAAACTGCATTACCCGAATGGCCAATCCGCTAACAAACATTGTGGGGAACGTGAAAAAAAATTTCTCAGCAGCTGCCGTTATCCTGAAAATGATGGGATAAAAAAACCAACAATCATGCCGCGTAACATTTTTTAGTTCTAATGACGCGAAATCAAGTGATTGGATTCTGTAACACCGCCATTCCAATCTTTGTCAACCGCTGTTCCAACCAATGTCCTGGGCCGGTTCAAAGAATTCCTTACATATCCAGCAGCAACTCCGTCAGAACGAGGAGTCAACCTTTCAAAAGCACAGTGCCCGAAGACACAATATGTGAAGGAAGCAATGAAAGCTCCTGGCGACAGCTATTTGACAACTTCATGTATCTCATGGTAGGAACAAGACCCGACCTAGAACACTTCATGCGAGACGTTAGCCAGTTCCTCAGTGGTCCCGGACAACAGCACTGGAACGCGGTCATCCGTGGCCTGCGATACTTGCATGGCGCAAAGCAATTAGGAATACGCCTTGGCGGCAAGAAACAAGTCACAGCTACAAACATCGCTGACTCACTCGGTGCATACTCAGACAGCGTTATGCCACCTGTATCGACACAAGAAGATCCGTGGGAGGATACGTAACAATGCTCGCACAGAGCCCCGTCTCCTGGGTGTCACGCAAGCATCACACAGTAGCACTGTCAACCACAGAAGCCGAACACATCGCACTCTGTCACTGTATGCAAGAGATGTTATTTCTGCGAACCCTCATGGGAGAATTAGGCTCCACTGGCCCAATGACGATCCATGAAGATAATCAAAGCTGCATCAAGCTATCAAGCAATCCTGAACTACATGGAAGGTCTAAACACATTGATAACGATATGATTATTTTGAAGAGAAGGTTGACAGGAAGATATTTGACGTTGTGTACTGCAAGGCAAATGATCAACGAGCCGATGTATTCACGAAAGCACTTGCCAAGCAACCCTTTAGGGAGTTACGGCGAAGCCTCGGGATCATCGACATTAGCAACTCATGAGCGGGAGGAACATAGATACCCTTGCACGGCACTAGAAACCAAGACAACATTAAATTGAAAAGATGAAAATTCATACATGCATTACGATGTGTTATAGACTTCAATCTTACGAATGGAAGACACACGAATCCAATCACCAAAGCTGGCCAATGACAGAACGACTTTCCCATCGTGGACGAACCAGCGATGCGGGGTCGTGCGGAGCACGAAACAGTGCCCGAGGAACATCTTGTAGGCCCCTATGACGTAGATGTCCGGCTCCAAATCGAGACTGGTGATGGCATCGACGCCATGCGTCCCGCCACAATGGCGATTCTCCTGGAACACCTTGAAGGCAAGTGGACATCCGGCTCGGCACAGCTGCCGCGCGAACGCGGTGACCATCTTGGGCGTGCACCCGGCAGAAGCGCATACCCTGTGCCTCTCGCCATCCTTGATGAAGGCGGCCTGAACACTCTCACTGTGAAGGCTGGGACACGTCCGCAACTCAGCCACGGTTTTCATGGCCACAAAGAAGCGGTCAGTTCCCGGGTTGGCTGTCAAGATCGCGAGAACTTACTCATTCGTTGCGTAGAACTTGAAAAAGGGCTCCGTCCTCCCCGAGTCGTACCAACGATGGACAAGACTCATCTCATCCTGGAGCGTGGGATCATCGGCCAAGAGCTCCTTCTCACCCTTCCATGAGCGGGGCTTGCGACCGTACTGTGCGGTACGGACTTTTGACAGAAGGGGTGGCTTTCAGAAAGATTTTGACATAATTGGAAACTAAGTGACAAAAGTGGTGGCTTTGACAAAACGTCCCACCTGTCAGTTGAATGACAAAAGTAGACCACTCCACACGAGTGCCACATAACCTAGTGACCCTCTATTTATGTGGTGGGAGCGGTGCTTTCATCTTGGTGGCAGACACGGCCGAAGTCCAAGCAAGCATGACGCTTGAAACAGACCGCCGCGTCGTATTGAAGAAGGGTATGCTCTTCGCTGATCGGGAACAGTGCACACACTACATCCAGGATCTTGCCCTGGCGCAAAACAAGAGAGCTGTTGTGGACAAAACCAAGAGTGGGGGCCGGAATATCGTTTACCGGTGCTCAAGCCAGACGCAGTGTACGTTTTTCGTCAAAGTTCTCCAGTCTCGCAAAAGCTCGGTGAATGGTTATTTCGTCAGTTCCTTCGACATTGAGCACCGAGGGTGTACGGGTTCAGCACGAGTCACGGCTCGCCAAGTGATTGAACTACGCGTCGCCAAAACTGCAGTCGCGGCAGACGCTACCGCATCCGCGCGCACCCTTCAAGACCAAATTAGGTCGGTTGATGCTATCGCAGTTCCTACCAGGATGGTCTATCGTGCAAAGGAGCAAATCGTTGAAGAGGCCAGAGGGGATTATCCTGTTGAGTTCAAAAAAGTCGAATCTCTACTCGAGCAGTTCTGCGTGCAAAATCCTGCCAGTCGATTTGCGTTTGAGACAAATGCAAATCAAGAATTTAAGCGAGCATTTCTTTCACATCCATTTGTCCGCAGGCATGAGAAACACGGGCAAGCGGTTTACGGTATTGATGGAGCTCATATGAAGCACCAGATTTATCGTGAAGTAATGCTTGTACTGGTGGGTCGAGATGGCAACAATGCAAATATTGTTCTCGCTGTGGCGTTGTGTGGAACTGAAGATGAAGACAATTGTGCATGGTTCATCAAGAACTGCAAATCGGCCGGGATCAACTTCACGGATCGTCCAGTATTTTCTGATCGTGGACGAGGTCTCTGTGCAGGGATACAAAATGAGGCGAGTGAGGCAATTGTTCGTTTCTGTACGCGGCACATCATCGGCAATGTTAAAAGGAACTTTGCAGGCAGCATTCCTGCAGATATCGAATCTGTCGTGTACCGCTTACAAGCCGCTGTTACACCGGACGAGTTCAAATCTGTTCTTTTCACTCTCCAGATGACCCATCCCCAGGTGGCTGAGTACCTAGGAGAGATACCTGCCGAAAAATGGGCGCTTTATCCAGACGAAGTGCAAGGAGTGAAATTTTACGGGTGGAGAACTACAAATTTTGTTGAGTCTGTCAATGGGGCGGCCATCCCTGCTCGATTCAAGTTTCCCTATCAGTTCTTCCGTATTTTCATGGATCAGTTTATGACGAATGCGTATAACAGTCAGCAAAGTGGGGAAAGGTGGAAATCCGAAGGCCGACTAGTGACTCCATATGCGGACAAGATGCTCGAGCAGCAACGGTTGCAGGCGGGATTTTACGCTGCCCTTCCATGCACGAAGGACAAGGTTTTTGTCCGGGATACGAGAGGATACCAAGTGCAACGTAGGGTTGACCTGGCTGAAAGAACCTGCACGTGCACATACATGCGCCAGTATGGTCTTGCCTGTCGTCACTACGTCGCCGCACTAATAGCCACAAAGCGTATGAACGAGATGTACGACTGTTGTGACAACTGCTACAAGATTGACAACTACCTTGAGGGTTATGGATGTGGAAATGGTGGAATCGATCTTGTATTGGAGGATAAAGTGGAAGTGCGTGACGTCAAACCTCCCATGAGAACTATCCAAGGCCCCGGGCGAAAGAAAACAAAGCGTATCCCAAGTGCAGGAGAGGAAACCACTGCAAAGAAGCCACGCTTTTGCTCGATTTGTCGCAAATCCGATCACAACCGTCGTACTTGCACGGAACGGTAGTTCGACTCCGGCATCTCCGCCAGTTTTGTGCATTTCTCCAACATTATTGCGCAAACCTCCAGTGGAAGTGCGCATTATTCCGGTACAATTGCGCAAAACTCCGATTGTTTTGAGTAAATCTCCGATGGATTTGCGCACAGATCTCCGTCGGTTTTGCGCGACGTATCCGGTACTTTCGCGCATACTTCGACGATGGGTGGATCCTTTTTTTCCAGTTGTGTGTTTACTTTGAAAGCGGTGTGGCTAGACGTAGGCAGTGCCGAACTAGGACCACTACATGGCTTTGCAGGATCAATTAGATATCGATCAGCTTTCTAAACTGCACCCGCTCCGGTTTTGTGGTGGACTACACTAATTTGATTGATTCTATTAGTGTGGTCCACTGAATAGTGGTGAATCGCGAGAGGCCACATATCATCGAGGCGAGCGAAATATTTTTGAAATATGCATGTGTATTAGTGAATACATTGTGATGTACTTACACAGTAACCACTGGAGAAAAGGGCTTCCTACAGTATGGACATGGGACGTAGCCCTCTCGGCGACCAAATACCGGATCTGGTTCCAAGTACTTTGCTTGGAGCTGCGCATGGCACCGGCGGTGGATCCGGTGCTCGCAGTTGCCAGATTCGATCCATGAACGGATTGAAAAAAGGCAAAAATCACACTGGGGCAGCTTTGGCTGGTACGCCGCCCTTTTGCGCGCGGCGTCTTTTGCCTTGGCGCGCGCTCTTGCCTCTTCCAGGCGCTTCGTCTTGAGACGAGGCTTGCGCGTCTCTTTGCAGACGCGCCTGGTTCGGTGGACCTCAAGGTTCCGCTTGCTCTTGAGGACTGTTTTGCAGTTGGAGCACTTGAAAGTCTTCGACATTTGTGGGGGCTCTACAATGTCGAAGTGTCATGTGCTGGGACTCGTCTGACGCTGTCTTCTAAAGCCCCCACTTCCAATCAAAGAGCCACCACTTTTGTCACTTAGTTACCAATTATGTCCAAATGTTTCTGAAAGCCACCCCTTTTGTCAAAAGTCCGTGCGGTACAGAAAACGTAATACTCCTTACCATCCAGCGTCTCCCGAAAATCGGAAAGACACACCAGCAGGTACTTAACGTCCTGCGGCCGAACCACTCGCATGCGCGTCGGGCATGGAGCATACTTCCGTGACGCAAGCCTCGCGATCCGCGTCTTTGGGTTTGGCTTGCCCCCGTGCTCTTCTTCGCCGTCTGCTTAATGCCCGCCATCGGGGTCCCAACTGCCGTGTTATTGGTGAAGCGGGATGTAGGCCGACGGCAGACACCGAGCAAGAGCGTTGAACGAAGCACACCGGGGCGACCCAGGCAGGAGGCAGCGGAGCAGCACGTGGGGGGATGCGGACGTGCACGACCTGCTGTTCAGCGCGGCAGAGGAGGTGATCGGTGGAGTGGGGTTGGGTGCGGAGCAGTGAAGAATCCAAAATGATCGAGTAGTGCGAGTGCACCGCGCTCGATGATCGTGAATGCAAAAGAGCACAAGGAGACAAAAATGTGTTGATTCATATACTGTACACCAGAGGAGGCCCACCGGCTCAACGCCTCAATATTGCCCCCACACGTTCTCTCCAAATCTGGAGTCCGTTGCTCCTGAAACGCTTCAGGGGACGAGAAAAACGAACTTCGTCGATTCAAGCACCCACCATCCTCGTCTGACCAGGTCTACGAAATAACCTACTTTGAGGTGAAAATCCGCCGAAAATAACCATGATATCTTGAGGTTAAATGTGGTTAGGTCAGTGTTTTGGTCAGATCCCGCGATGCTGTTGGTGAGGGAATCCGACAGTCAGTATCACCGAACTGTACAAATGGATATCCCTGTGTGAAGTGAGAGTCACACTGTACCACACAGAACCCTTCAGAGTTTATCATCACGAGAAATTAGTGGTATTGAGAACCTTAGTATTGCATTCTTTATATGCATACAAAACCCCTGTTGTCCTCCCGGTACCTACAACTCTAAATACATAACTCTTACTTTTGCCTGATCAAGTCTTCAACTTCCTCGTCTTTCCGACCAATGTCTCCACAACATGAAGCCACGGGCTCTCAGCCAACAAGGGTCGGGTCGGTCAAAGCCGTGTATTCAGACCGGGCCAGCACTCTACTTGCCTTCCCCACTAAACCTCTACCAGCTTGGGCTCGGCGGGAAACGGTGGCGATCACTCAGTCACACTGTGGTGCTCACTCATCCCACTTTGCTGGAGCTTCGCAATGGGCGCCTGCACGTTCACGGCCGTGAAAATGTCCAAGTGACCAGTCTGGCCTACATTGATGCCTCGGAAATGACCCGTCGGGTCCCAGTAATGAGAGCTTGAGTCAAAAGGACATGAAAATACAGTAGGAATCGTGGGTGGGGAGGCTATTAGGGACACCCATAGCAGTGTAGTGACATTAACCCGAAGTGTCTTTGAAGTGGGTAATTTCTCCCACCGCACACTCGGGGAATTCATATATAATCTCTCCCCCTGGCCAGCAACTCGGTACGGGACACAACAAGAAGAGCAACGAAGGCACCAAGGAAAGAGCACAAGTGTTACGGGCGTGTTGGTGAGAGGACGAGTGGCCCGTCTGGTCGACTCTAACCCCCTCGTGAGCGGTCTAACCCTCGAGTGCCACGCACAGCAACCGCGCTTGAGGCAATCAACTCAGTCACCTAGGAACAAGCGAGGACTCGCAGACTTTCGTTCTTCCAGTTCGACGACGTTGAGATATCCCCGGGGCCGCGCAAGGTTTTGCACAAGCGGATCAATTCCAAGACCACTAGGAGAGTTCTGCTCCTCTCCCAATTTTTGTTGACTGCGTCGGCAACCTCGGGCTTACATACGCCTGCCCGACTTTGACCCACACCACGTAAAATAAACGGGTCATGTTCGCGGTCTAGTTTGTCGCGAAAAAGAAACCATCGACAAGCCGGATTGTCCATGAAGTCAAAGAACGTATCCTGACACAACTCCAAACTGCAGCTCTTGATCTATCCACGCGCGCGGCTGGTACGCGACGTAGCAGCCGACAGCGACCTCAGCAATCCAGTGGCGGGTGACCGTCTCCTTGAGTACGATCGATTCCGTGATGAGGTCGAGCAGGTCGTTCTCAAGGCCGCCGAGTACTGGCTTGAGCCCACCACCTAGCATGCGAAAAGAATCTTTTGAACAGCAGCCCTCGTTGAGGCGACCATCGGCGGCATGTCCATTCGTCGATTCTCCATCCAGCGGCACCTCGGGATGGCACGCCGCCACCATGCTCATTGGCTCACCCTGAGTCAAAGTCACTAAAGTGAGAGGGGATTTCAAGTGCCGTGATGTCGCACAGCAGTTGCTGGTGCTCATTGAAGTCTTCTTGAACACCAGACTTTCGTCGATACGTCGCATCTCCTTTTTGTACTCGTTCACGAGCAAACAGAGGCGATCTCACAGTTCACACGGTCAACAATGCGGAAAGATGCTCATTGAGATGCTCAGCCACTCTGCCCCACTTTTCGCCTTTCTTGCCATGCTCTGCGATGTATAATTACACATCCAATACCTCCTTACGCAGTGCACGGTCCGCTTGGGCGGGAAAAAAGAACTCTGATCGTCCTTGTGACTTGGTCATGCTGTCGTCGTTAACTTCATCTGGCTCTGACGATGGGAGGTGCTCGGTGGCAGCATTCGATGGCTTGGCTTTCCGCACAGTCGATGATGGTTCTTTCAACATCCCCTGGACGCGCGCTTTCCTGGATCTTGACACTCTCGCCTCAGAAGTGGCCGAAGACTTGCCTTGCTCCGCTGCTTTCACACTGCAATGCATTGAACAGACCCGAATCGACAACTCACCTTCATAGAGACCGTTCGAGCGCATGCGATGGACTGGTTTCGTGCACACTGAACACGGCGACGTACTCAGCTCCTCATGGACTACCACATCACACTCGATGTACGCGCATTGGCCCCGCATCGTGCTCGTTTCCGTGATTGTTTCCGTGCTGGTTTTTGTTTCCGATGCCAAATGATATGCCAGTGTCATAGTGCCATGATTCCAATTTTGCAGAAGCCAGATTTCAGTCGCAACACAAAAGACAAAAGTCAGTAATGTGGTCCACGCCACGGAACTTTGTTGCTGATATTTTCAAAAATCTGTGCCTCTGAAAGACTCTAATATCGTCTTCGACGAACCCAGTTACCATCACGACTGGAGCTGCAATGGTGGACTTGAGAATATGCTTTTTGGGATCACAACAGGGCCCAATTCTCCCCTACAAGATAAATTTGGGCAGTTTACTTTGTCGAGAATGTAGACAGGCAACGTCACTGAGATAATTGAGTCACAATATTGCTGAAATCGCAGCTTCAGATTCGCATCCAGAAGTGGTTTGTTCCAATTAGACTGGTTCTTGGCACCACTTCAATCGACGCCACGTCATGATGGCGAATGAATAATTGTTTTCTTGTGTACTTGTGAGTCCCAGCCAAATAGAATATCGATTAAGATGTGTGCAAAGACTCAATAGTAATGGAGTTGTACAAAAGTGTAAGCCATGATTAAGCGAGCCATTTCTGAGCTGCACGGCATATGACGCTCAGTTCAAATTGCTTGCCAATCCAAAATCCACACGTCGACGAGCAATCTGGGTCAAAGTCTAGCAGACAGACGGAACACTACAGTGAACTGCAATTGAATCGACTTTGCTTGAGAGGGATTCTCTTTCTTCGTTACTGCCCCACATCTTTGAGGCGCTCGCATTGACCGACCTCATAACACTAACAGCCGATTGGGACTCAGGAGCGAGTGTGTGAGGACGACCTTGCATCCATGTCTTTCGTTGGCCAGCACAGTTGCGCATGACTATTTTGAGTTGTTCAAGAGAATAAAAGTTGTTGCGAGTTCAGGATGCTGTCCAAATCTCAAGACCATACTGTTGATGAGCCGTGCCGTCGCAAGGTGGTCAAACATTGCAAACTTGAAAAGAGGATCTTCCGCAAATTGATTTGTTGAAAAGTTCAAGTAGTGTAATACGATTGAACGTTGCCCACTGGCGTGCTGTGGAGAATCCTCGCGTTTCAAAAGTCAGCAAGTGAAGAAACAGGCACTCACAGTAGTTAGGGTCCCTCCGGTCAAGATTGACCCAGACGGTCATGCGACATATCGCATGAAACGTGCTCGTGCGTTTCAGAAACGAGATGATCTGTATTATCGTTTGCGTCTAGTCGTGTAATAATAGGCTCAATATTTCGGTGTTTGGGATCAAACTCACTGTCGAATTCAACGTGGACATAAA
>JAADYI010000816.1:0-12395 GCA_023338185.1 Lagenidium sp. CBS 127285
TACTTCCCGTGCTCCGCTCGCTGCTGGCCATCGCCCGCGTATCTCCGAGCTGTGGCCCCGAGAACGTTTTGTTGTGGCGGCGACTCGTGCTCAAGCATTTCGACTTCACCGTGGACCCGACAAAGCGCTTCAACGTCGAGGACACTGAGATGGACGACGTGGCCTGGGAGTATCTGGGAATGGCACAGGACGAGAACGACGCCGATGCTGACGCCGATGAGGATGAGGACGACGACGATGACAAGCACCAATCGAAAGTAGACGCGCGTGACCTCTACCTTCAGATCCCCACTCTCCGAAGGCGGGTGACGACCCAGGAACTGGACGATTTCGGCAATGATCCCATCGTCCTCGAAGCAACACGTGCGTGGATTACAGCCCATGGCGCCGATCGCCCGTCGCACATGCTCAATGAGCATTGGCACTGGTGGCCACGGATCGGGGCTTTCTTCCGGCCAAGCCAGTACCAGTTCCTCAGCGATATCCAGGCGGGGACTGCGTCGATCGGCACGTGGCCCGAGGACGAGGACGCCTACACGCTATTTTGTGACCTGGCGATGGTCCACGATCGTTTCCGGGATTTCGCGCAAAGCCTCGAAACCCAGAGCGATGCTTTTGAGACACAGATGAAGCCCTGTTTCATGCGGGCAATGCATGTCGGCGACGCAACCATGGACGACAAGTTTTTGGCTTTTGCGCACTGCGGCGTGCTCCCGATGCACTGGGGCGGGGATTTGGCGGACGTGACGCCCCGATGGCCCGAGATCGACATGCAGTCGCCGAAGAACGATCAAGATGATGATGACCACGACCACGACGACGAGGAAGAGGGCGAGGACGATGATGAAGACGAGACAATGGTAGAAGAGGGCGGCGCCTTCTTCCCGCTCTCTACGGCCGCGACCCGCTTGCAGCTTGAGGGTCTCGTGCGTCGGTACTTTGACGACTGGCGGTGCGTCCGGGTTCGGACCAGCATGTGCCTCGGCCCCGTATTCCACATCGGCCGGAGCAAGCTGTCGGGGCGCTGGATGGGCTTCGTGGGCGAGGAGCAGGACTGAGTGGCCGGTCGTCGTGCTTCGTTCATCCAGTGCGCATTCTATTACGCCACCGCAGGCCGTATGTGATTTGATGCTGCTGTAAATACACGTTACGAAATCTCAACTGCTTCTCGTTTTCATCCTAGTATTTCTCATTTTTACTCAGTATCACAGCGCAATGCACGTCCGCGCGCAGCTCGCGCATCTTCTAGCGACACCAGAGGCCCCGCTCATCCAGGACATCGCTGCGTTTCTCCCGCCTGACAGTCCCTCGGGGCCCGACGGCGATGCTGCTGCCACCGCTGTGAACGTCAACAGCAGCAAGCTCCGCACACTCAGGTCACTCCTGGCCCTTGCCCGCGTGTTCCCAAGCTGCGGCCCCAGGAACACGGCACTCTGGCGGCGATTGGTGCTGGCCAACTTCGACTTCTCGGTCGACGCCGACCGGACGCACAACGTCTATGACATTTGGGAGGACGACACTGCTGACCCGTATCTCTGGCCGGACGAGCATCCCCAGGAGAGGAGGCCGAGGCACGATCGATCACTCGACGCTGCGATCACCGAGGCCACGAGACGATGGCGGGCGGAGCAGCAGCCCAGCGGTGGCCGCGTGGGCCGTCCGGAGTGGATGCTCGTCGAGACCTGGCGCTGGTGGTCGCGCATTGGCGCCTACTTTCGCCCAAGCGAGTACCAGTTCCTTTGGGACATCCAGCACAAGGACTCCCCACTGGACGCATGGCCCGAGGACGAGGACCCATTCACGTTGTTTTGCGGTGCTCACCGATCGCTTTGGACGCTTTGAGTCGTACGACTTTGAGGCATACGACGACGACAGCGGTGGGAGCGATCGCTTCCTGAGCCCATGTCTCCTACGAGCTCCACGCGGGACCAGGGACGGTGGTGGACGGCCCAGCGAGATGTTCGCCTTGTGTGGGATCGTCCCCGTGTTCTGGGGACTTGCCGAGGCCGCTGTCACCCCGCGATGGACGCATCTAGACTGCCCCCCACCCGCAGCGTTTAGCAAGGTCGCATTAGAACAAGAGCAAGAGGAAGAAGAGCATGTGGACGACAGGGATCGTCGCTTTCAGAGGCGCGACAACAGTGAGATTGTGACAGGGATCGACCCCATGGGCCCTCTGACCTCAGACGATCCCCAGGAGCGCGACACCTTTCCACTGTCCACGCGTACGGACCGCGACGCTCTCCAGGCGCTGATCCGCAGGCACTTTGACGACTGGCGTGGTGTCCGCGTGCTGAGCCCCTGGAGTGGGGGCCCGGTGTTTTACATTGGGCGGAGCACGCGCTCGGGTCGGTGGCTGGGGCTCCTGGGTACGGGGGAGCCAAGTAGATAACCGATCGGAGGTGTCGGCGATGACGGAAGATGCTCGTTCGCTTGTGAGCCTGCATCGGCATTGACGGAAGATGCTCGTTCGCTTGTGAGCCTGCATCGGCATTATTGATCATGAGCTGGCGACCGTCGGCAGCTCATCACACAAATTGTGTATTGTGTGACACAATACACCATCTTGTTGAAGTTGGTTCGAAAGTTGCAATATTTGATGTTTTCGCAAAATTCGTCACACTCTTCAACTACCTCTGATCATGGATACCCTCGCTTGTCGCATGTCAATCTATGCCATGGCAATACCAGTCGCATCGTTGAACACCACCCGCGACCTTTGATGTGACAACGACACCCAAAAATAGCAATTTCTGACGAGGGTCGTCACACAGCCGACTGAGAAACGCAGCTGGTCACAGCGACCAGGTCACGATCCCCGATGTTGATTGGACATATTCACGACGTCTTTTTCCCAGTTTGGGATCGAGTGAGGAGACAAAGTTCTGGGAACTGCAGTATCTGGGGAACGGTTCCCAGCCTCGGATTTGTATGGGGGCGGCTGGTGCTGTGGGAAGCATTTTTTCCATCCACTTGCTCCTTGGCGCAGTTCCAGCACCCCGTGGCTCTGTGTTCCGACGGCTGTAAGTGCGCGTGTGGGGCGACCTCTGTTGGTCCTGCTGCTTGCACATTCCAGTCTACATCTGCATATGCACCCACGAATCACGATCCCATCGACAAACCACACACGAAGACCATGACAACAAGCGCCACAGTGCCGCCACCGCCTCCTACGCCGCCACCGCCGTCCTCGGCCCCAACGATGACCACATCCCTGACGCCGCCGCCACCCCCACCACGACGCTGGTCCATGCGAACCCCACATGTGGAAGACCCGTCATCCGCGTCCTCTTCCACCACGGCGTCCGAGCGCCGCCGCCCACGTCGGAAGAGCATTGATGTCCTCATGCGTCACCCCCCCCCACCGCCACCGACGCCACTCTCCCGGCCATCAAGTCTCAAAGCCACGACGTCCACCACGCCTTTTGGGGCCAAACTCGCGCAATATGTGCGCCACCACTGGCGCGTGCATGACTCTGGGGCCCCAGAACAACGCCACGTGCACTTCCCGACCTCCCCCGAGACACTGGCCCAGGAATTTGATCGCCCCGAAACCACGGATGATGAGAAGACCGCGTATCATTACTCCAAGGACGAACTTGGGCGAATCGCTGCGGTGGCCAAGGAAGATCTCGCGCGTGAATCGCGCTTTGGGCATCTCTCGGCCGACACGATTCTGGAGCAGGGCTATCTGACGTTTCCCCGTGAGGCTCATGTGCTTGTTTTTCATCATCCACGTCGCTACTACTGCCTCCTCTATCGACGCCGACTCGTTTGCTATGCGTCAGCCGCCGATGCCGCCCGAGACCACCACCGTCGGGCCGAAATTGCCTTTGTCACCGTCCAAGAGTGCGCGACAATGTCCATGCAGGCCAAGATCGCGGCGTTTGGTGCGCACCTCCCGACAACCCTGGGGGTTATGTTCTTTATCACTCGGGCCGATGGACATCGCGTTCTTGTGGCTGCTGACAACAAGACCGAGCGTCGGCATTGGACGTACGCGCTCACACGGCTCACACAGGTGCACGAGATTCTGTCGCTCCCACCGCCTCCAGAGGCCCCACCAAAGTGTCTCCGTGACTCGTCAACGTCGTCCACTACCTCGACGTGTGTATCAGAGGACGACGAGGAAGAACCCCAGCACCCCGAGCAGTGGGAACAGGGTGATCGGGACATGCGAGCAGCTCTCTCACAAAAGCTCGCTGACGTGCAGCAAAATTGTGAGCGCGAGCAAGCAGCGGGTCCTAGCAACAACGTCGCAACTTGCTGACCCGAATAGCCCTTTGTAATATTACGAGTTCAAATTGAGCACGCGATCGAGTCTGGGGGTATTGCGTTGTTCACATGACTCGTGATTTGTATGACTGTGATTTGACTGTGATTAGCTTCGGTTGTGCGGTGGGTCACCGCACACTCTGAGTATGTTCACAACGCACTCTCGATGCCTGTTGTCATGGATTTGGCCAATGCACACGTCTCTTTGACATTTATGATCAGATCAGAGTTACCGACAGATTCTGTCGGTAACTCGTCTTGCCGGGGTCGATAATACATGCCGCGTATTTTGGACACTTGATATGTGTGTGCGGAATCTCAACCTGGATCTAATGTTGAGCGTGATTGCACAGGTGCCTTCATCAACATTCCCAGTGGGACTGTTGATGCCGCTAATCGGAGGGGATCCTAAATTGAAGCAATGGAGTGTGCGTCCACAGAAGACTGAGGGCATCGAGAGAGACTTTACGTCTTCCGCGATCCTGATGAAGCCCCAGACCACGATGCTCTCGCTCATGACAGCGGCCACCGCCGCCGTCATGGCCCTGGCGGCAACGACCCCTGTGACTGCGACAATGGCACCCATGACACGAGCGCCCGTGTTCGTCCCGGAGGCTCTCGGGGGCGACTGCCACTCGCTCAAGACCGAGGACGCGTGTCTTGCGGACGGCTGCTACTGGTGCAAGTCGGCGGCCGTGCCGTCGTCGTGCTACACGGCGGAAGAGGCCAAGCGCCTGCCCCCGGCCGTGTTCCAGTGCGACAAGAAATCGATGGCAACTCAGGTCGACTGGGCGCTGGTGACGGCCCCTGCCGACGCCGTCGCCCTGGGTGGACTCTTCACTGCGTGGAAGGCGACTCACGGTCGGTCTTATGCTTCGCCGATGGAGGAGGCCATGCGCCTCGCGGTCTTTGAGCAGAATACGCGAAAAATCGCCACGCATAACCAGCGCCAAGTGGTCAACGGACCCTCGCAAGCTGCGTTCACGATGGAGGTGAATCAGTTTGCCGATTTGACCTGGTACGACTACATGGATGCAGTGACTCTTCCTGGTATTCGCGTTGGAACGAGCACTGATTAGAGTTTGCGGCGGCAGGGCCGAGTTCAAGGACCGTCATCTTGCAGCCCCCCAGCATTGCTCAGCCACTCACACAAGGTGAATGGGGTACTGCGTCATGTGGCATTATTATGGTACCGCACTAAGCATTGCATTGCATTCCACAGCAACACCCAAGACGTCATCCAAGAGCTATCCACGACTCCACCCCAGGCGCGCGACTGGCGCGAGGTCCACGCCGTGTCCCCGGTCAAGAATCAGGGCAATTGCGGCTCTTGCTGGACCTTTTCGACGACGGGCTGCCTCGAGAGCCACGTCAAGCTCAAACATGGTCGGGATGTGCTCCTATCGGAGCAAAATCTTCTCGACTGTGCGCAGGCCTTTGACAACCACGGCTGCAATGGTGGGCTACCGTCCCATGCCTTTGAGTATGTACACTACAATGGCGGCCTGGACACCGAGGAGACCTACCCGTACGAAGCCAAGGTCGGCAAGTGCAAGTTCAACACTTACCACGTTGGGGTCAAGGTCGCCGGGGTCGTCAACATTACCTCCCGTCATGAGGACGAGCTTGTCGCGGCCGTGGGGAACGTCGGGCCTGTGAGCATTGCCTTCCAGGTCGTCTCGGATTTCCAGTTTTACAAGGACGGCGTGTACGAGTCGAGCGAATGCAAGTCGGGTGAGGGGGACGTCAACCACGCCGTGCTGGCCGTGGGCTACGGTCGTGATGCGACGACGGGCAAGGACCATTGGATCGTCAAGAACAGTTGGGGCACCGAGTGGGGCATGAAGGGCTTCTTCCAGATCGCCCGTGGGCGCAACATGTGCGGCCTCGCTGACTGCGCGTCGTACCCGCTCGTCGAGTGACCGCGTTTGCGTGTGTGAGGGGCCCCCACCAGCAGAATACGAGTACAGTGTCCCACTGGGATGATGCCCACAGTGTACGTTTGTGCCCGGTGTACTGTACTGTAGTAGCCCACATCAGGTCTCCCGCCCCACTGTGTCAATGAAGTGTTGTCACTTGCTTGGATTGTCGTGACCCCGTTCGTGGCCCATGCGCCAGCCACACAGCGCTGCATCTTCGTCGATTCCCACACATTTGAAGACTGGGGAGGGGTGAGAGATCGCGGGTAGGCGAGATATTTGTTGGCCCAGGATGCGCTTGCATCACAGTGGGGATTCCTTGGCACGCACGGCATTCCCGTTGGACGTCCATCCAGCCACGTGCCGCCGTTCTATGCGAACTTTGTGTACGGCTGTGCTGTGGCGTGGTCCCGATTCAGAGTCCAGGCCAACCCCCGACAGACACGGCAATTGGCAACATGACGTCGGTGGAGTCTACAAATCGAGGTCATCCATCCCGCTCACCATGACAAAGCACGGTGGTTGGGTCACGCCTGGGGCTTGTTGATGTCCTCTCGCCATTGGTGGGAGCTCAGGGAATGACGGTGGTCCCTGCGACATTCGATATGCTCGCACATCCTGCTGCACCCGCCTTTGATTGGTCCAGAAGGCCATGGCGACACGAGCTCCTGTGATGTGCGGGTGTACTGTACGCTTGGATGCGTTTCGAATGACGGTGTCTTAACTGGAACCAGTCGCAGATTCGGTCACATAACGGGACCACAATTACCGTCTTTTGATCCACATTGTGGCCTTTCGACTGATCCTGCCACGGCTGGTCACTCGGGCGCGGTGATGTCGCCCCCCACGGCCTTTGGCCCTTAGCCACAGTCGCGATCTATCGTCGACGGGAGGGACGACCGCGCCAGCGGACACAGGAAGGCGCAGGGAAGCCCACGTTGTCCCTTGCGGCGTAAAAGGGCGAGGGCAGCAGAGTGTGCTCCACATCGGGTCGCAGCCGTCCAGACATCCAGACGCTGAATTCCAGAACCCCCCGTTGCTGGCGGTAGATCGAGCGTCCTCGCCGAGGAGCTCATTTTGCCATCAGCACCCGCGAACTCGTGGCCGCGCTGTCGCCCCCGCAGCCCCTCGCGCCCACGGACCTCGTGGATCCGACGACGACGACCCCCCTCGCTACGGTCCCCGCGTCCGCCACCTCCTCGGACGTGGAGAACGAAGAACACATCGCCCTCATGACCAAGAACTCGTACGGCGCGACCGACGGCGAGACCATGCCCCTCAAGGCCGGGCCCTATAGCCCCAATGATGGGACCGCCCTCCGCCGACCATCGTCCCGTCGGATCCCCCTCGACCCCGCGGCCGCGCGGGCCCAGCGCAAGCTCCAGTGGGCCTGCGCCTGTTCGCTGCTCTTCATGGTCGCTGAGGTCATTGGGGGCTTCCTCGCGGGGAGTCTGGCGATCATGACCGACGCTGCCCATCTTCTCTCGGATGTCGCGGGATTTCTCATCTCGCTCTTTGCGATCTGGGCCACGACGCTCCCAGCGTCATCGCGGCTGAGTTTTGGCTTCCAGCGCGCCGAGGTCATTGGCGCGATCACGAGTGTGTTGGTCATCTGGGTCCTCACGGGGGTGCTCGTCTACGCGGCCATTGAGCGCTTCATGGACTGCCTGAGCCCCAACCCCGTCGAGCACGTCAACGGCCGGCTCATGTTCATCGTCGCGTGCATCGGCCTCGTCGTGAACCTCGTGCTCATGCAGATCCTCGGCCACGGTCATAGCCACGGCATTGGCGGCGGCCATGGCCACTCGCACGGGAGCGAGGAGGGCCACGGCCACAGCCACGGGGGGGACAAGGCCACCCACGGTCACGGACACGGTCATGGCCACGGGGACAAGGGCAATCATGGCCACAGCCACGGGGAGAATGGTCACGGCCACAGCCACAGTCACGGGGGCCACCCGCAGGAGGATCTCGAGCGCGGGGCCTCGGCACCGCCTGCGCGCAAGCACGAGAACCTCAATGTCCAGGCCGCGTACATCCACGCACTCGGGGACTTTATCCAGAGCGTCGGCGTGTGCATCGCCGGCGCGCTCATCTGGTACGAGCCCTCGTGGCAGATCGCCGACCCGATCGCGACGTTCCTCTTCTCGATCCTCGTGCTCGGGACGACCATTGGCATCGTCCGTGACAGCCTCCACGTACTCATGGAGGGGACTCCCGAGGGGATCAACTCGGACGAGATCGAGCACGGTCTCCGCCGCTGCCGGACCGTCGTGGCGGTGCATGACCTGCACATCTGGTCCCTCAGCGCGGGGCTCCCGTCGCTGAGCGTGCACCTGGTCTCGGACGACGCCGACGTGGCCCTCCATGAGGCCCAGGAGTTCCTCATGCGCAAGGGCATCACCCACACGACGATCCAGGTCGAGAAACCCTCGAAGCAGTACCCCCGGGACTGCGGCTCGAACCTCAAGTGCGGTCAGGACTCGCCCCGGGACCCCCTCGAGTGAGTGATCGCCTCCCGTCCAGGACAATAATCACCCCTCAGGAAACCCGATATGCATAGAAAACGAAACACGATGAATGATCCCCATTCTTTTTATATCTCTCGTTGTCATTGCGTCTCTTGCCCAGTATTGGGCCCTTGCGGAACGTGCCATTGTGTGGTCAACACAACGGCCAGCAAGTGACCACACCAGTAGCTCCATGGATGCTCACGAGGCCCGGATCGAGGCCGCGCGGCGGCGGAACCTCGCGTACATCCGCCAGTGAGAAGCGCATCATCGTCCAGCGTCCGTGGGATGGGTCGGCGTGCGTGTGGTGTGCTAATCGTGCCCCTCTGTGTTCTTTCCTGGGCGCTCTGGACAGACTCGATGAGCAGCAGGCCCAGCGAGAGGCAGACGCCTTCCTCCAACAGTTCACTGGCGGTAGCGGCAGCGCCAGTGCCAGTGTGGATTGTCATGCGGATGCGGACGACGGCGGCTCCGCGGCTGATCGTCGCAAGCGACCGAGTGGCCACACGGCGCCCAAGAATACGAGTGTCTACATCACCGGGCTCACCACGTACATGGCGTGCAAGCAACTCGGTACTGTCCATTGTCCCGTGCCTCGTGATATCTCGCATCCGACGGTAACGTGCGACTGCTATCGGGTTCAGAGGGCGTCTGTGGGCAGATCGGCAAGGTCCGGCGGATCAAGTTTTACAAGGACGAGCGCGGAGGGCTCAAGGTAATGTGCCGTGGCGTCTTCAACGTCGATGCCACTCATGAACGACCGCTGATATCACGTAGGGGGATGCACTCGTGACGTTTGCCTCGAATGCAATGATGCAGCGTGCGATCGAGCGGGTACGTCATTTGTTTTCGTCATCGCCCACTCGCCGAATCGCTGAGGTCGTTGATGGTCGTTCAATTGGCCGACAGCTTGACCACTTTGAGATCAAACCTGGTGTTCTCATCACGTACGTACAACCATAATGGCTACGGACATCCCCGCCCAACAAGGGTGGGGTCGCTGGACACAAGTATCGGAGAGATCGAGCAGCATCCTGCTAACCGACCGCACTTCTCGGCCCCATGAAGCGCAACGGCGGCCAGCTTTGGGGTCGCCAAGACCAGATCCAGCAGCAGTGACCCAGCTCCAAGAGAGTGCGACAAGGAAACGCCTTGCGCAGATCTGCCGGAGAGACTGTTTGATGCCAATCTAGTCACAGCCGTTGATTCGGAGGATGCGCGTACCGTAAACGTCGACCAAGTTGATTCCACAAACGGCTCAACAGAGAACACCGCACCGAGTGTCACCACCATGGCTACAAGCGATCTACCTTCGCGTTCCATTATTCTCCGACATGCGTGGGATCCAGTAGCTCCTCAAGACGATGCCACCAAGTTTTTCAGTGAACTCGAGGACGATATGCGAATTGAATGTGGCAAACACGGCGAGATCGATCATGTACGTGGTCTTCCACCGGCCCTCTCTATGAGGATTAGGAATAATGAAGTGTGTGACACTGGTGTTACAGGTTCATATTCTTCCCTCGGGAGGTGTCATGGTCCGTTTTAAGGCTCTGGAAGCTGCGATCAAGTGCTTGCCTGCGATGAATGGAAGATGGTTTGACGGGCGACAACTTCAGGCCGTTTTTGATCCGAGCACGCCGGAAGAGCCGAAAGATGACGATTCCAAGCTCGAAGCTTTTCTAGCATCCTTGGGTTGATGCATTATCACTGTCGGAAGTAGGCGTCGAAGACAACGAAATTATTAGGCTGGGGGAAAAAGTCGTTGAGGTTCATGTGCTTGCGAAGAAATGCGAGGAATTTGGTTGAAGGGCGGTCGTACGCCAGTCTCTCGGGACGAATCGCCTCCTCCTGCGTAGTATCCCATTCGTGATCCCATTATTTTTTTTTTTGTCGTTCGACCCATGCAGTGCGTACTTCGAGAAGTGCCCGGAAGAGCTGGAGGCCGATTCCTCGTCGCTGGTGGTCCTCATGGACGTAAAAGTCCAAGACACACAACGGGTCCATCTCAAAGTACTTGCCTTGACGATTCTAGTTTCACGATCCGATTCATCAGACTCTACAATTTGCAACGTGCCCCCTTGTCGCCAGACACGGACAACATAGTACAGATGCCGATATCCGCTCTTGATAAAGCCCACAACCACATCATCACTCGCCGCGAGATAGAGCCGCTGTCGTTGCGGCGTGGCGTGCTTGGTAAAGAGCTCAGCGGAGGTAATGGGGTGATGCAGGTGCTGTGCCTGTGGCCGCGGCCCCGCCCACAGTCATTGTTCAGGCGTAACGGAAGAACATCGCAGCATACACGAAGCACGCAGCGCGGCACTGACCAGTGCGGATCGTCGGCCAAGTTCATCCAGGACCGCCTTGCGGTCGGGGTTCTTAACGAAGCCCGCGGCGTCGGCGTCACTGAGGATCGTGATTGTCACTGCCGGCTCCATCTTGTGCTGCATCTACACTTTCTAAGCTCGCCACACAACTCTACCATCCGATTGGTGCGTTTTGGGGTCCACGGTAATTGGTCACACACACCAAACTCAAAATCGCCTTTCGCATTCGATCGATCCCATTCAGCCATCAAACTCGATAATCAATGGGCGCCGAGGTGTCCAAGGTCACCGGCGCCGCCGGGGGCAATCCCTGCGCAGCGGAGATGGACGCATACATCAAGTGAGGAGACTCGACGTCTGTGCAGTTGGGGACGGCCATTCAACTGACTCTTCTCGGTGATGGTGGTTGTTTTACGACGTCGTCTGGGGCAGGTGCGTCGACTCGAAGAACGCCGAGAGCGGGGGGCTCCGGGATGGGGACGAGTGCGAGAAGGAAAGCGAGGCCTACCGCGAGTGCCGGCGGATAGCCAAGGAACTCAAGCAAGCCGAACAAGCTGCCGGTGGGAAGAACTAGCCCGTGGAACAGTGATCAAGTGGTGTAAATAGACCCACCGCGTGCTCATTGTGTTCAACCCGTTCTACTATTCGAATTCGATGCCCCCAATGGGCTATCGGCAGTGTCGTCCCCGCCACCGCCGGCGAGATGTCGCGTCGGCGTCGTCACAGAGGCACTTCCCCCGATGGAGTTTCGAAGCGGAACCGGGGGATGAGGTGGCTGGTGGGCGATCCGTGAGGGGGTGTTCCCGCCACTGTGCTCCGATCGGCGCTTCCCCCGGGCGAGGACCTGGATGTCCACGGGCTGGAAGGCCTCGGGAATGAGCTCGTCCGAGTGCAAGAGGATTGACGCCACGGACGTGTCGGCGGCCGTCAGCGATTGGGCCCGGGACCGCTCATGGGAAGTCGCGGGCCGGTTCTCGTCCTTGATGAACTCCTACGAACGAAAACCACAGGCGGCGTCGTTGGTGGTGGGTAGGCGTCAGGGCCCTTGCACCCTCTCTCCGCCTCTCGTCCTCACAATCACGGTTGCTTACGAGGTGCGGGTCATCGTGGTTGGCCGCGGGGCCGAGCCCACACATCGCCAGGGCGTTCCCCATGTTGATTGTGTGGTGACAGCACTTTGCAAAGTGGACCACACCAAAATTTGTTCTGTTCATGCCCACATATTGTGCTTTGCAAACTTTCTGTCGCTCCGATCTAAGCCTTACATCGGGGTTGCAGATAGAAGATGTGAATATATATCGGAGCAGTAGATCTGAGCACCAATTTAGATCGGAGGGTAGATCGGATCTGTCAGGCAACTA
>JAADYI010000817.1:0-12395 GCA_023338185.1 Lagenidium sp. CBS 127285
CAGCTCCCGAGCACGCGGCTCGAGGTCACGGCCATCAAGCGCGGGAGCGTGCTCGTGCACTTTCAGATCCTCCCGGCGTCGCGCGTCGGGGAAAAGTCGCTGAATGACATTGTTGAGCAGCTCCAGGTCGAACTCGCCAATGCCTCGAGCACGCTCCGGACCAAGGGGACGTTTGCCCGGCGCATCGAGCCCAATGCCTTGCAACTGAGCTTCTCGCTGGCGGACCAGACGGTCGCCGGTGGGGCCGAGGACATCTCGATCCTCGGGCTCATCGGCACGGTCGCCGTGCTCTGCTCGTTCGTCGCGCTCTTTGGCTGGTTCCTCCGCAAGCGCCATGAGCGGCTCCACAAGCGCCTCGCCGAGGAGAACGACGAGGACGCCCCCAAGCAGGCCGTGCTCGAGGCCCCGCGCTCGGAGATGCGGCGCATGGGCATCCGAACCATGGCATAACGATGCAAAATGGCCATGTTGTACTTAATTCAAATGATTGTTGCGTACTTTGGTGGTGTCGCCTGTGGATGGTGCGACCAAACACCCCCCGTTCGCACTCACTTGCGCGTGCGCTCGACGAGCCCGACGTCCTCAACGTAGTCAAAGTGGCCCGAGAGGAGGCGGTTGCGGTAGTCCTCGAGGTACTGCGAGAGCGTCGGACCGAGCTGGCGCCCGAGGCCATCGTCGCCAAAGACCCACACGGCGTTCTTGGCGCCCGTGTCCGTGACGAGGGCGTTGCCGTCGACGTCCGCGGCAAAGGGCACGAACGACCGTTTCCAGCCGCTCACGCCCACGAGGGCCTCGGCCGTGCGGACAATCTCCTACGGGGGCGACATGCACGTGAGCGAGCGATCCAACGGCGCACGACCACAATTCACGGACGCAGTTGGCACCTCCGGGGTCAGGGACTTGTACTCATCGAACCAGAGGCCCCCGCTTTGCTTCCTGAGGAGATCGCGGAGGGACTACAACAGAGGAGTAGCAGCAACACACACGCAGGGGCAACGGCATCCGTGACAGCAGTTCGTAGTTAGGGATCGCGCACGTGATGTGTCGTTTGCGTTGGTAGCACGGACCTCGGGGAGCTCCCTTCCGAGCTCCTCCTCCAGGGCGCTGAGATCTGAAAAAGGGGAGGACCGACCATCCAGCCCACGGCTCAGTGCATCGTCCCTCTCCCGGGCACACACACACACACACGATCGCGACGCTGTATCGCTCACCGGCGGCCTTGGCCGAGCGCGCGCGGAGCTCGGCCTTGCGCTGGAACCAGTTGACAATGTCTGCGACGCCGATCGATCGATACCTCAGTCCCCACTATTATATACCACGGACGCACGCGGATACGCACCGTGGATGCACTGGTCACGCTCGTCCTCGTCCATGCCCCCTTGACGGGGGTTCCCATCCGGCAGCACGTGCACGCCCGACATGATGATGCTGACGATGAGAACGCGCGAGAGCGATCACTCGCTGGGGGTCCAAGATGCGCTGCTGTGTGAATAACGCGGTGGCGATCTTGGAGGGACGTCAGCGACGACGGGGATTGGACGAAAATTGATTGATAGAATAGTGTGGACCACCCGATTTTCGGGTTGACGGGTCCGTATCGTTGGCGGCGGGTCCCAATGTTTCCCACACACAGTATCCATCAACAACTCGCGACGAACCATGGAGCCGATGCGCGCAGTGGCCGACGACGAGGCCCCCGGCGAGCGCCTGCGAAGGCTCGAGGCCGAGCGCGCGGCGTGGGAGGAGACGCTCGCGGCCCGCCGTCGGCGGCAGCAGGAGCTCGAGGCCCGCATCGCCGCCCTCACGCGGGCCCTCGGGTCGAGCAACGGCAACGGCAGCAGCAGCAACACCAACCACCACCACATCAGCAGCAGCAGCATTGACAGCAACGGCAGCAATGGCATCGACAGCAGCGCGTTGGCGGTCGCCCATGCGCCGGTGCTGGCAACGCCGTCGGCCTGCGCGGATGCCAGTGGCCTCGAGAATGAGCCCACGACGGACACGGCGACCAGCTCAACGGCCTTGACGAGCCTCAGCCCCACGTCGCAGCGGAGCAAGCGCGAGGCGGAGCTCAAGCGCCTCGGGGCCCTCGCCGCCGCCGTCGCCAAGGTAGTACGCGCCCCGCCGCCGACGCGGCTCGTTTGTCGCGTGGTCCATGTTGGCCCTTGTCTCACGGCACCACACCGCGCGTGACGTGTATGACAGAAGCAGCAGCAGCGGGCGATCTCGCTGACACAGCAGCTTCGGCAGCAGCGACTGAGCAACAATGGGCCGAATGCGACAACGGCGATCGTCACGACCGCCGCCCGCAAGCGTCAACGGGAGGACGACCCGACGGCCACGGCGCCCATGGCGTCAATGCCAACGCCGCCGCCACCGCCACCACCACCACAGCAGCAGCAGCATGCGCTGAACGCCACGACCACCGCCAGTTGGAAACGGTATCCGCCGTGTACGTGGCCCCATTGTTGCGCTTTCAACGCTGGGCGTCACGGCGTGTTGTGACCTATTGCGTCGGGTGCCTCGTCAGTCCCCACTGCTTCCGCCGCTGCCTCGTCCTTGCCGCTCACGGACGCGCCGATGGCCATGGCCTCGACGCTCCTGCGCATTGCCACGCGTCACGTGCTCCAACACCGTCAGGTGCGTGCGTGCGTTTGTCTGCTGCGCGTGTCGGGGGCGACCCCATCGTTCGTACTGAAGCCAACGTGGCGACTTGTGCCATGTCCCGGGTGACGCTGGAGAGCAGAAGATCTCCATGGACGCGATGACGACCGCGTTTGAGCGGTACACGGGCCAGCGCCCGTCGGCAGAGGCCATGGCTGCTGCTGTCTCGGCGCACGCGCTGCTCCCACGGCTCGTCCGGGGATGGCCGCGGTCCGAACGCGCCGTCGCCACGTGTGCCGTTGCTCGTGATCGTGATCTCGACGGCCCCGAGAGTCTTGCGCGCTGGCTGGCGACCGCCAAGCGGGACATTGGGCAGCTCATGGACGCACTGGCCGTGGTGGCAGCGCGCCCCCAAACGGACCCGATGCCCTCGCTCGCGGCGGCGCAGCGCGTGATCGCCTTTGCCCAGCGCCTTGGGGTCCTCGGACGCCGCCCGCCGTCGTCCCCGCTGACCCTCGACGTTGTCCTCGGGGCCCTGCTCGCGGACGCGGCGCCATCCGTCCCACGCGACCGGCGGCCGTTCAAGGCCCTGCCGCACTTTGCCTCGACCTTTGCGACCATGGACGCGTGGTTTCGACAGGCCAGTGCCGCCGGGCAGCGGACGATGATCCCGACGACCGACGGCCCAAGCAGCAGTCGATGGCGGCGGCAGCAGCAGCAGCACCAGGTCCCGAACAATGGCGTCGCGCGGCCCTTTGACGTGGAACGCGAGTCGGTCCTCCGTCAAGTTCGACGCCTTAGCGACGCAACGGACGACACGGCGGCGGCGGCGGCGGTGGCATTCGATGGCCGTCCCCAGTCCAAGCGCCGGCGAAAGGCCGATCCCATGAAGTCGGTGTCTGCGTTCGACTGCGAAACTTGGTGCGGACCCTCGGACTGATGAAGTGGTCGTGTGTGGCGCGATAGGATCATGTGCATCTACGAACTCAGCGGCGTCTGCAATGACGAGCAGTGCCAGTATCAACACCAACGGGACTTTGACGCGGAGCGAGCCGACAATGACAGAGACGACGATCCGATGGGCGAAGAACCCGACGACCTCGAGTGCGGCGTGCAGCTCCTCGACGCCACGGAGCTCGGAGCCTGGCACCAGCTTGTCCAGCTCCGCCGGGACCTCATTGAGCGGTGGCCAAGTGTGCGGGGCATCCAAGAGGTGGGGTCGTTGACCGTGGCGAGTCTTTTGTTTTGCGCGTGTGTGAGAGGCCTGACATTCAAGTAAATCCAAATGCTGCTGTGCCTAGGCCACTTTCACACCGCCATCGACAGCGTCGGCGACGGCGTCCAAGGACACGGCAACGGTTGACGACGAGCAGCCCCCGCTCTTGCAGACGCCGACAGCCAATGCCCCGGGTCAGGAGGATTTTCTGGACCAGGACTTTTTGCGCCTGAGTCCGTGCTCGGTCGACGGTGAAGAGGGCGGCGACGATAATGGCAAGGGCCGCGATGACACGTCAAACGACCAGCCCATGGGGGCGACGCGATACTACACGACGGACGTGGAGCTCCAGGATGAGCGTCCGACACTCGCGGCGCTGGAGCGGGAGGTCGAGCAACACCCGGACGACGTTGGCGCGTGGATCCTCTTGGCCTTGCGGACGCTCGACCTCGAGATCTCGTGGAGGTAGGAACGAGGCAGAGTGGGTGGGCGGCGACGACAATGGGGATGACTCACGTGCGGATCCGCGCTGTGTTCCATGCATTGTGCAGCGAGCACGAGGACGTGTCCCAGGTGTCGCACACGACGCGAATCGCCAGCGATATGCTCGCGCTGTACGATGCGCTCTTCACGCCCACCGATTCGCGAGTACCCCCGTCGATCCATCCCGACAAGCTCCGATTGAGTCTGCACAAGCTCTCGCGGGCCCTCGAGGTCGAGGCGAATGCCTACTCCGAAGATCTCTGGCTCTTGCATCTGCATCTTAGTCGGCTGCTCCCGGATCGGGACGTTAGCGACGAGTTGGAGCTCGCCGAGCAGGGCGTGGGGTTCGTCCCCGGGTCGCTGCGGCTCTGGCGTCGGTACCTCGAGCTCGGGGCCCTGGGCCCCATCAGCGCGGTCACCACGGCGTCGATCCGCCTGCTGCAATCGATCGTCGTCATCTCTCAGCAGCAAGAGCGTCGAGAGACCCAGGACGAGTTTTCGGTGCTCATGTGCGACATCCTAGTCCAATTGTGCGTCAAGTTTGCCCACGCAGGGGATCTTAAGCAGGCCGAGGCGTTCTTGTGTGCCTTTCTCCGACGTGGCGCCAGCAAGAGCAATATCCGAATGGAGGACGACGTATTGCGACCGGACGGAGGCGACGACGGCGTCGTTGTCATTGCAGGCTGGGAGCGGGAGGTCTATGATCGCATGGTCGGCGATGACGTGGTCGCGCTCTTTGTCTTGGCGGTGCATCTTCTCGTCTTTGAGGAAGTCCCATCGTGGCTCGCATCGCGTGGGTTCGCTGCGGACCTCCTTCGCGTCGAGCGTCTTGCGTGGTCCCTCGAGCAAGTGCAAGACCGACGGCGGCAGATGATCAAGAGTCAAGCGACTAAGATCCAAGCGGCGCTGGGGCTGTGCGAACTGGCGAATGCGCAGTTTGGCACGGAGCCCGTGCTCTCGACGGGAATGGAGGTGCTCCGCAGCAACTGGGCACTGTTGCTGTTGCTGCACTCGACGGACCAGACAACGACGCCATCGACAATGACCGCGGTGATGGCCTTTGCCGAGGGCGAGCTCGCCCGCGCCGTGCGCATTCCCCGCGTACTCTGGACGCTGGCGCAGATACTGGCCCACGAACTGCACGACCCCGATCGGGCGAGCGCCCTGGTGGACGAGCTGGTGACGGATTCGTCCTCGGAGACCAGCCCCGACTCGGCGTTGGCGGCGTCGTCGTCGAGTCCTCTTTCGTCGACCAGGACCGGAGAGCGCTTGCACCTCTACCTCTTGTGGAATCGCGATCGGTTCAGGGGGAACATTCGCATGGCGCTGTGTGATGAGCGGTTCCCAACGTTCGAAGAGATGGTGTGGCGCCTCAGGCGGGATGTTTGTCAAACGCCGACGACCGATGACGACTGGCCCGCACGCTTCCGTGCGGTGCTCGCCCAGCCGAGCCCGGAGACCATGTCCAAGGCCCTCGAAAAGGAGCTCCGGGGGATGCTCGCAGAGGCCTGGAGCGCCGTGCGGGACCAGCTGAGGGCCGCGTCTCGCGGCGATGATCCCCCGGCGAATCCTCCGTATCAACAAAACGCCCAGTTGATCTTCACAACCGCCAGTTTGTGCCAACTCCTCGGTCAGGTCTGCGGTCCACGATCGGGTATCGAGGCGTTGGAGACGTTGCTGCGATCGCGGCAAGTTGCCGAGCTTGGAGAGGATGCGCGACAGGTCTTGTGGTCGACTCGGCTGTTCTTGCAATGGGAAGCCACCCAGGTCGACCCGGATCAGTGGCCGATTCGGGACGTGGTTGCCGTAGTCAAACGATACCTTGACGCTCGTCAGGTGGCCACACAGCGACATCGACGCACGCGGCAACGCGTCCAGGCGCTGATGGTGCTCCCGAACGACATCTTGCGGCACAAGAAGAAGACGCGAAAGGCGACAAAATACGCCGTGCGGCGGGCGCTGGCGCTTGTCTTGGATCCCGCGAACGCCCTGAGGCCCTACAGTGGCTTGTCGATGGCATTCGACGCCGAGTTGTTGCGCCTCAGTCTTGCGGTCACCCCACAGCACGATCGGATGGCCTTGTTCACGGGTTTCCAGTCGGCCCTCGCATTGAATCCGGAGTATGTGCTTCGTTTCTCAGGTACACTGCCGCTTGTGAATGAGTATGGTCTGGCGAGCACGAAGTCGATGACCTAATGGCCTCGGCATGTTGTGTGAATGACGCATGTAGATCACGTGATGGAGCATGGCTTGAGTGAGGAGGACAGCCAGCGAAGTCGGCAGGCGCTTCGTCGGTATCTCGGTGTTTGTGACGCCCATGCGGATCCGGACGTGTTGAGAAGGGTTGTCCATCTCGAACTCAAGAGGAAAAACGTCTCGGGCCTTGCGTCGATCCTCCAGCAGCGGCTCTCCGTGAATCCGTTCGATGCGGCGCTGTGGGCGTTGATGGTGCGGTTGGAAGCTCTCGTGGGGAAGGATGCGAGTGAACGGGTCGCCGAGCTCGCCGAGGCCATTACTCGCGTCCCGGGGATCAAGATCCACGTGTGGTCACCGGCTGAAGAACAGGCCAACTCGCAACTTTCACAAGTTTCGAATGTCGATCCCGACGCATGTACGCTCGACTGGAGTTCCGCGGGTTTGGTCGAAGTTCCCATCCTGTCGATTCCGACCTCATCCCAGCTTCGGGAGCTCAACTTGGCCAACAATGCGCTGACCTCGCTGCCACGCACGCTCGGGACGATCTTGGCGAACCTCGAGGTCCTGAATCTGGCGCACAACAATTTGACGGAGGTGCCCAATGAAATCTGGGACAAGTTGTCAAACCTCCGGGTCCTGGACCTCCGGGACAATGCTCTCGCGACGATCTCGCCCCGGATTGTGCGCATGGGACGTCTGACGGAACTCAAGATTGCCGACAATCGGATCTCCTGGGACGAGTTTGCGCCGATCGCATCCAAGCTTCCCCACAATTGTGCGGTGGATATCGCCGTGACGGATCGTCCACGTGCAGCACCGCCTGCTGAAGAGACTGCGGCAAGTCCGAACGCTTCTTCCGCATCGGGGAATGATGAAACGCGGTCGAACTCGCCGGATGCGGAACATGCAGTTGACCAGTCCGCACCATCAACTGGCGAGTCTGTCGATGGCCCGACAACTCAATCGAGCGCAATTGGGACGCCGCGTCCGGCATGCGTTCGCCCCACTGACGCGCGCGTCGAGACTGAGACGGTGGAGCCGCGAGACGCCAGCCACGACCAAACGTCGGTCCATGATCGAACTTCCGGTTCGACGACGGAAAGCAGCGACGACGATGAGGTCGAATTTGTCGGCTCATCCGCCAACGGCATGTCCATGGACTCGGGAGTCGAAGCAACCGCTCGATCTGGTGGCCGCGGCGCGGCGTCGAGCGACACCACGCAGACGCCCCCGCTGGCGCAAGCAGAGGAGGAGAAAGATGACGAGCAGCAGCACACCGAAGACGATCCGAGAGCCCTGGACGAGCAGGATCCGCGGCAGCTCCGGACGAAACGCCCCCAGCAGTGGCGCGACTTCGTGCGGGATCACGTCGATCTCAAGACGCGTCTCGGCCCCTGCGCGCTGTGCGAGGCCCCCAATGCCCACGGTCACCACCAGCGCCTGAACGCGATGGTCCTTTGTCTCCAGTGTATTCACGACGCGTTGAGTATCCTCTCAGAGCGCCATGGAGCGCACTCGGCCCAGTGAGCTACATACTTTCGACGTAGCGTCACCCTAACAAGTATCCTTTGAGGTGTCGCTGCTCATGGTCGTGCAAGACGTTGCGAAGGTTTTGCTCCCGACAAGGCACGACCCCATCGAGCGGCGGGGGTGCAGGGACGCCGACCCGACTGGTAGTTTTCTGCTTGTCCGAAGGCTCCCGCGTCTGCAGGCATTGATAGTAGCTATCGTGGCGGCGGGGGACCGTCGGGCCGTCGAGTCGCTGCCCGCTCGCGGTATCGATCGGCAGGTAATCCGCGCTGCGGTTGCCGTTGATGCGAATGAACTGCAGGCGCGGCATGCGCGAGAAGCACGCGGGTCGGGCCTCGAGTTGATTTCCATCGAGGCCAAGGCGCTCCAGCTTTTGCAGATAGACAAAGTCGTCGTCGGGGAGTGTCGGGCCGATGCGATTGTGGTCGAGATCGAGTTCGGTGAGATTGATGAGCCGTCGGATCTCATGGGGGACCGAGGACAAGCGGTTGTGGCTCAGCCCCAGGCGATGGAGCAGCCGAAGCGCGGTGACTTGCACGGGGAAGCTCGTCAGGGCGTTGCCATCAAGTCGAAGATCGCGAAGTTGCCTCGGGAGCGAGACGTCCTTGGGGATGACCGTCAGTTGGTTCCGCTCCAGATACAGTGCCTCGAGTGCGGTCAAGTGGGCGATCTCTTCAGGCAGCGCCGTCAGCGCGTTCCCCCCGAGGCCCAGGACCCGAAGCCTCGAGAATTGCCCGATCTCGGGGGGCACGGCCGCGATGTGGTGGTTTGTGAGCCAGAGTTCGCGAAGGTGGTGGCCACTGTGCTCGTGGCTGATGATCTGGCGGGGAAAGAGCTGGTACCGGGGAAGACTGGGGAGATGCGTGAGCGGGGTGCTCAGGTCCAGACGATGCGTCGTCCGGGACGAGTGGAGACGCTTCTCGATGAGAAGCTGGTGGGGGTCGTGGGCTCCGTCGCCGCTGTCGCGCTCGTCTCGGGCAGTCGTCGCCTGATGATGGTGATGATGATGATGAGGAGGATGGGGCTTATTATGGGCCATGGCCCTTGTCGGACTCGTGGCCTTTGCCATGGGGGCTCGTTGCACGCGATGCCGCCTCGAATTAATGAAAATGCGCGGACGGACCACTCGCTTGAACGCAGGCACCGCGACGCTTCATCGGATCGACTTGTGTGCATATTTTTGTTGTTGTTGTCAATTTCAACATGAACGTGGGGCGTTAAACAAGACGAATACATATTATAGCACTGAACAGATCGATACTCACTCAGCACGTGCGAGCAAACCATAAAGGACTTGTGCGGCAGCATGGGGTGGCGCTCAACTGGCACGGCCCATAAACTGCTGCAAGTCGTCTTCGTCCCAGTCGAGCGACTCCAGGAAGCGGAAGAACTGGTTGTAGCTGCTCAGGAGACTCGCCAATGCATCGGGGACGTGGCGACGGCCCCGCCGACCAGGACGACGGCGACGACGACGACGCGCAAAGCCCAAACCGAGATCGTTGTCGTCCTGGTCGTCATCGTCGTCCTGGTCGTCGTCCTGGTCGTCACTGAAACTCGCCCGACGGCGGCGGCTCTTCCGGGGCCGGTCGAGGTGCTTGACGTCGCGACCGGTGGCGTCCCGGTGGGCGTAAAAGCAATGCGGGCCGAATGGGCACGAGCCGAGCGTGCCGTCAAAGTACTTGCACGCGCGGATCGCGAGATGGCGCTTGTACGCGTCCACGACCGCGTCCTTGTCCGGGCCCGTGCAAAACTGCAGCGAGGGGACAATGTAATTGCTCGGCACACGACACGCGGGGCACGCGCGGGTGACCTCGACCTCCATGTCCTTGGACTGGCGCCACGAGCGGAGGCAGTCGAGGCAGAAGCAGTGATCACAGCCTGGGACCAATGCGCTCATTAGTCTCGTTCACACCGCCGCAAGCAGCAGCAGATTGTTTGGCAACGACGTACTCAGGAGCCCAAAGTACTTGCCGACCTGGACAATGTCCTCAAAGCAGATCCCGCACGTCAACTCACCGGGCGGTTGTTGTTGTTGCTGCTGCTGCGGCGACGACTGCGCGTGCGGCTGTGACGGCGCTTGCGGGTTGCCAGTGGTGACCGACCGCAGTGGGTTTTCGTGGGCAGTCGCGTGGTGGCGGAGGCGGCAATAGTCGCCGTACTTGCAGTTGCCCCGCTGGAAGAACGGGCAGTCGACCATCGTCGCGGCGACCGTGGCCATCGCGTCCTCCGAGACATCGTCACCGTCGCAGGGCACCACGTGCGAGTACGTGCAGTGGCTGCCGTAGCGGCACTTGCCGAGGACGTAAAAGCGACAGAGCACCGGCGGCGGGGGCGCGAGGGGCTCTTGTCGTTGCGCCTTCTGCGGCTGCTCCTGCTGCCGCCTCGTGGAGGACGACGACGACGAGGGGGCCGGTGCGCGGTGTCCGCGTTGGTTCGAGCGGTTCCCGGACGGCGGGTCCGCGTCAAAGAGGCCATCGTACGACCAAACGGGCTCATCGTCATCATCGTCATCGTCGTCGTCATCGTTCGAGTCGAGGCCGCTGTCATCATCATCATCGATGACGTCCCAGCCCCAGTGGTGGCGCCCGCGATCGGCGGCCTCGTCGTCGGTCGACTCCCAGTCCTCCTCCCACACGCCGGGGCCCTCGCCGTCGCTCGTGGATGACGACGCGTAACCAAAGAACGGCGACGGCGGGCGGCGCTGGCTGCTGTTGGAGGTGTTGCTGCGGTTGTGCGTTCATGGATACGATTGCAGTCGATCACTCGCACGCCAACACTCTACCAGTGCCAACGATCACGTACGTCGATGACGTCGCTCCTGCGCCGGGCTCATGGGGCCCCCCGTTGCGATTCCCACGCCCATGCGAGACGACGTCCACGCGATTTGCAGTCCCGCGTCGGCCGCGGCCCCCCGCGCCGCCCCGACGTTGTCGTCGACTTGCCATTTTGTTTTGTTGCTCCGCTTTTCTTTGGTCGGACCCCTGAAGATGCTGGCAATGGGGAGTGATTGTCGACTCGAACTTCGACTTTCGGTAAATAAGGTGGGACACATGAAAATAGTTTTGATGTGGTTCCACACTAAAAACCACTGACAACGATGCTCCCACCACAATCATGGGGAATCTATCAACGTTTTGGTCGCTGTATTCATACTCGACAAAAACCCTGCACATGGTCGATGATATCCTCTACAGCACCGGTAGTGGTGGCAGTCAAGCCACGTTGGTGGCGAATCAGATACAGATCTTGTTCAATCTGACACATTGAAGGTGTAGAGGGAGTTCTATGTAATCTCCAGAGGTACATGGTTCCCAGACAATGGTACCGTGGTTCAAACACCATCCAAGATAATTCAGAACACAATTTGGTCACTTGCTGATGGGAACTGGTGTCTTTGGCATACCTCTCAGAGTGTATACGTCCTCGTTCAAACGCAACCCAAACGAGCGTGCACGTTGGACTGAACACCTGCCATGCTAAATAAACTTGGGCCTCACCTAACCTCGGCCTGTCTCTCGACGCCACCCCAACTAAAATGGGTGGCCGAAATAATGGATGTTCTGAGGCCACGGTCATGCAGACTGTCTGCAATGCAGACTCTTGCTCTCTTCCTCAGGTGCAGGAAGTTCCTGCTCTCCTCTCCGCCCGCTCTCCTCCGTCGCTGTCAACGTTTTGTGTTGGACCCAGAGCTGCGAAGTCTGGAACACTCTTCGCTCTGGGTGTTGAACAACACAGCACACGTTCGCTGGGTTGGTGTTGGAGCCCCACTGTATGCGTGTCACAGCCCATCTGACTGTCCAAGCTGACGTCGCACGCTTCGAGACCTAAGGCGGCTGCGGCGCTGGCGGCGGCATCCACGCCCTCCTCGCTCGACGACACCTTCCTCGTGGACGACCAGAGCTTCACCTCGGCCACCCGCGCGAGCAGGGCCCAGTCGGTCATCCCATTTCTCGAACGCCACCACTCGTCCGTCAACCAGGACGACTGCCTGCTCGAGGAAGAACCCGCTACCATCACGACGCAGCACGACTACGCCGAGCTCATGGCCTCCCCGCCCCCGTCCACCGACGGCGGCCACAAGGAGCACTATGCCGACTGCCCCGCGGACGACGACGCCGCCAACGGGTCGGCGGCCAAGGGCGGTTGGACTGACCTCTCGCGCCGCTACCGCGTCCTCGAGTTCACCGTCTCGATCCTCATGCTCATCGTTGCCATGGTTTTTGCACTGATTGAAGTCCATCAACGTACGTGGGGGGGGGGGGGGGGGGGGGGGGGGGGGGGGGGGGGGGGGGGGGGGGGGGGGGGGGGGGGGGGGGGGGGGGGGGGGGGGGGGGGGGGGGGGGGGGGGGGGGGGGGGGGGGGGGGG
>JAADYI010000818.1:0-12394 GCA_023338185.1 Lagenidium sp. CBS 127285
GATCGACCTGAGGGGCAACTTGTGGATCGAACGCGGCCACCAGTTCGAATTGTACGCGAAGCATGTGGTACGGAAGCGGCAGTGCGAGACACTGAGGGATTGGACTCGATGAACGGATCAACCATCACAGTGATCGACGGATTGCTCGATGATCTCAAATCGGAACCAAGTGTGATTTTCCTCGTCATGCCGTTTGGGCGACTTGACCACCGGACGTGCAAGTACATCAAGCTTGTGCGGTTTTGTACGGGTATGACCCAGGAGAACTGTTTTCTAGTACTGACGAAGGCTGAGATTGTGAGTGAAGAAGGAACAGTCATCAGTTCAAGAAAGCGAGATCCTCGGCCAATGGTCACAAGCCTCAATGAATTGTCGAGGATTGAAAATCATCATGAGGACCTCTTCGTGCAGGGTCGCAATGTGGTTTGTGTTGGGAACGATCGAGACGTGGACGTGAACATGAACGAAATCTGCATGAAGTTACCAGGGCTCCAGCCGGTGTCTGTCCGTCATAACTACTCCGAGTTCAAAACTAACCTGGAATCAGAGGGAACAACGATGGAAGCCGACTTACAGCGCCTTGGACAAGTCATTTCCGGCCAAGACGAAGAAATCAGCCTCTACACAACCAGACTAACGATGTATGGGACGTTTGCCGCCCGGGAATCCGAGCGCGCGAACCAACTGAGGAATGAAGCAAAGGTGCCGACAGCATTGAAGACATCGGCAATCGATAACTATCGAACGATGATTGAGCAACTGCAACGTCATCAAACCCGCGCCCTTGAGGCTCAACAACGGCTGACGCAAACGCGCAGACAGTCTCAAGATGAGAAAGATTCGATGACCTTGAAACGATCTGCTAACCAGGCACAGATTGAGGAGTGGCGCGCCCTGGTCGGTGATTTTGGAAACTGGTCCGGAGCTGGAGGAGCCGCAAGCGAGCCTGTTCGGAGCCAGTAAACAGCACTGAAGAAGGGAGTAGGTTCTCCGTATGTCGAGATCTGCGGCATGTCACTGGGCTGGATTGACGGGCGTGAAAATTCATTGAGTAGGAAGATTGCGAACATTTCTGTCTGGTTGGCGATAGAATCTAATCCTTCCCGCTAGCCGTGGACCTGTGAGTTGATTTCAGCATGCTTCTCCTGACTGCACAGCAATTTGTACGCCAGACGACGGGCCTTGGAGACTCGTCTTTGCGGAAATCGCTGCAACATGACCAGCTTCCAGTTTTCACTCCCCATCCCCCCTCCCCCTCTTTCCCTGACCACCATGCACCCATGCTCCAACGTTCGGTGGGGACCGACCTGACATGCACATGGCGACGCATCATCGACGATTCCATCCCTCCCCCGCTGTCGCATACGCTTCGCGGTCTTCTATTTCCGTTGGATGTGCTGGAGAATGCGGGATCCCACTCGCCGATCGATACATGCTGCTCTTACTGGGGATTGAGGGCGGTTGCTCTGCGTTTCATAACGACTTGGGGCCGCGGGATCGTGCGGCAGGCGCTTTATAAATATTGGGCCCAATCTGGGACTGCTTGCAGCAACAAGCCCAGGCGCGCCAACGCAAATTGGCCCTTAGCTCCCGCTTCTCTGTAGTGGCTCCAGTGGGGGCTCCTGCCGCTGTCGCATGCCCAGTCCCCGCGCCGTTGAGGTTGCTGTTGCCGCTGCTGTTGCTGCTCGCTGCCACCCTCAACGTTGATCAACAGAGCACCGCCCAAGGCTTCTTGCTCGTACGTCACGACAGTGCCTAGCGTGCAAGTGGGCATCGCCAAGGAGAACGGCAGTGCGCAGCCCAGCACACTCGCCCTTTGTCGGTCCGAGTTTAGACGGCGTGTTCGCGTGCGACGCAGCGACGCGAACCACCCACCACGGGGGCTCCTTCCCCCTCGGCAGGACCAGCAAGAGGCCAGCCGTCACTTGGCACGTGGCAAAGGCTCCCCCTCACGGCAGCACGACGCCATGGCCAAGCGAGAGCGCTCGGCGCCGGTCATCCACGACGATGGCTTCACGATCAACGGCTGCGTGTTCCACGTGGACGCAAAGTACAAGCCCATCGATGCCATCGGGCAGGGCTCCTATGGGGTCGTCTGCTCGGTGCGCAACTCGGAGACCAATGAGAAACTCGCCATCAAGAAAATCACGCCGATGGCCGGGGATGAGTGGGATGCCACGCACACACTGCGGGAGATTCGCTTGATGCGTTGCCTCGGTGCTCATGAGAACGTAAGCAACTTGCGCGGGTCTCTTGAAGTGGCGTTCGTTTGTTCTGAAATTCGTTCATTTCACCCAGATCATCTCATTGAAGGACTTGAGCATGCGCGAGGACAAGGACGAGCTCTATATGATGATGGAGCTCGCCGATACGGATCTCCATCGCCTGATTCAGAGCTCATGCCCATTGACTGAGGGCCACATCCGGGTCATCATGTTCCAAATCCTCTCGGGCGTCAAGGCCATGCACGACAACGGCGTGCTCCACCGGGACCTCAAGCCTGGGAACCTGCTGCTCAACAAGGACTGTGAGCTGAAGGTTGGTGGCGCGTCATTACGCCTCACGCTGTTGTATCTGGAGAATGTTAACGGACGTTCGGGACCTATCATCAGATCACCGATTTTGGCTTGGCCCGGATGATGCCCAAGGATCGACAAGCGAACGATGTTGGCACGACCACGGCCTCGGTGGTGTCGCCGATGACCGAATACGTTGTCACCCGTTGGTACCGTCCCCCGGAGCTCATGCTCGCCCCGAACGGTTGCTACGACGGCGCCGTCGATATGTGGTCGGTGGGCTGCATTCTCGGAGAACTCATCAACCGCAAGCCCATGTTTCCGGGGACCGACTTCATGGATCAGCTGACGCGGGTCTTCAAGGTCGTTTCGATCCCGGACAAGGATCATCGCGGCTACAGCATTGAAAAAGATGCGCTGAAATTCCTCCAGTCCCTTCCCACGACCCCTGAAAATGCCATGGAGAAGCTGTTCAAGAGCGGGCCCGCGCAGGCTCTGGATCTAATGAAGAAGCTGCTGTGCTTCAATCCCAAAGAGCGCATCTCCGCTGACGAGGCCCTCGCGCACCCCTTCTTTGATGGTGTGAAGGAGGAGTGGGGCGAGATCGCCGAACTCAAGCTCGGTCACTCGCTGGAATTTGCCTTCGAGCAGCAGTCTTTGCCGCTGTCGACCTTGCGATCGTACATCTGCGATGAGGTCCGGGCGTTCAAGGAGAAAGAAGCGACCGACAAGAAGAAGCAGGCGGTCTCGTCCGCACCAGAAATGCCTGAAGGGGGCCACAGCGATCCAGCGAAGGCCCAACCGAAGCCAGTCCATGCCGCCAATGACATGCCCGCTGGTCGTGGCTTCACGATCAAAGGGTGCGACTTCAATGTCCCGCCACAGTACAAGCCACTGCAGGTGCTCGGAGAGGGATCTTATGGCATTGTCTGGTAGGTAGATGCCATCTTTCCACGACACTGCGAGAATTTGAAACTGAAATCTGTCTCTGTAGCGCTGCAACAGACGGAACGTCGAAAAAGAGCGTCGCCATCAAGAAGATCACTCCAATGGCTGGCGATGAGTGGGATGCCAAGCATACTCTTCGCGAGATCCGCCTTATGCGGTACTTCGGTCACCATCCCAATGTACGGACATGAAGCGGCAATGACGTTGCATGGATGGCATCTAACTGGTACCAACCATCCAGATCGCATCACTGCAAAACTTGAGCACGTGCACTGAGAAGGACGAACTGTACATCATGATGGACTTGGTCGACACGGATCTGCATCGCTTGATCCAAAGCAAAACAAAGCTGGAAGAGGCCCACATTGCGTACGTGTCCTTGTTGGCTTGAACGCTTGGCTTGATGGAGCTGATTGAACGTTCGCTATGTAACTGCAGTGCGATCATGTACCAGCTACTCTGCGGAGCCAAGGTCCTCCACGATAATGGCGTCTTGCATCGCGATCTCAAGCCTGGAAACATCCTGGTGAGCAAGAACTGCGACGTCAAGATCACAGATTTTGGTCTCTCGAGGTACATTCCACACGGGGGACGCCCACAGAATGCGTCGGCCAATGGCCACGAGAAAGGCAAGGATCTTATGACAGAATACGTCGTAACGCGTTGGTATCGTGCACCGGAGATCATGTTGTCACCGAACGGGACGTACGGCGAGGCAATCGATATGTGGTCCATTGGGTGCATCTTCGGTGAGCTCTTGAACCGCAAGCCGATGTTCCCCGGCTCGGACTTCATCGACCAACTCACACGGGTGTTCAGCGTCCTGCCCGTACCGGCGGCCGACAAACGGGGATATTCGATCGAGGGCGATGCCCTGAAATTCCTCGAAAGCCTTCCGGCATGCTCACCTGATGCCATCACCAAGCTCTTCCGAAGGGCCAGTCCTGAAGCTGTGAGCTTGCTTCGGCGACTCCTTTGCGTGAACCCTGAGCGGCGAATTAACGCAAAGCAAGCCCTCGCGCATCCGTACTTCAAAACGATCAGGCAGCAACTGGGTGAACCACCCGAGTTCCACTTGCCAAAGGAATTTGACTTCGAATTCGACTACCAAGAGTTCACCCTTGGCACACTTCGCCAGTTGATTCAAGACGAAGTGAAGCTTCTTCAGCAGGACCGACAGGATGCGACAAAGAAGAAAGATACCGGTTCGGAGGAACAAGTGGAAGCCACTCAACACACGGAGAAGAAGTCTACGGCTCCACACGAGAAAGAGACTCAGAAAGCACTCACGGAGAAAAAGACCAAGCCCGCTTCCCCAATCACTGCTTCGGCTCCCGCGCCAACAGCGACCACCACTGCGCGAGTCCCGAACTCGGCTTCCACGAGACATGCGCATTCTCAACAGGAAGATAGTGATGAGGAGGACGATCTGCACGATGACGAACGGCCCAAGCCCAACCACAACGCGTCAAAGCCGCACGGGCCAGTGGAATTTCTGGCGCCTAAGCCCCATGCAGGTGAAGCAGATTCAAGTATCCATCGCACTTCGGAGAAAGCGAGTGAGCAGAAACCGGAGTTCGACGATGACGATTCAGTCGCTTCTGAAGCGTCCAGTAGTCGCTCACAGCAAAAGCACCAATCGACGACTGCGTCGATCTCTCACAGCGGCACAACCAACGCAACGAAGAAAGCTCCAACCGACCCTGAAGACGACTGTAGCGACGATGATGACCGGGAGCAAGAGATCATCCAAGTGGAGCGACCTCGTCCTGTGAGTGGCCGGCTCGATCGCCCACGAAGCGCTACTGGGACAGCAGCAAGTGCGGCAGCGGCACGTCGAGCTGCTGCTGCGGCGGCAGCGAATCACAAGGGTGAAGATGAATTGCGTCACAATCAAGCTCGGACCGGACAACAAACCACGGGGAACACGAGCAATAACGAATCTACGGAGCGATGGGGTCACACGCGACCCGCTGCAGTCCGCGCACATTCAAGTGTGCACAGCACGAGCAGTGGAGCAACAGCCATCATGAACAGGAAACAACCGTTGAACTCGTCCGCTGCAGCCGCTTCACGCTTGCTGTCTTCTCGGACGACCCTTGCGTCGTCATCAGCGTCCAACACGTCGATGATGTCGAATCAGTCTTCAGCATCTTTGCTGAATGTCCACAAAGACAACGACGACAAGAGCGATGCGTATCGGCACCCAGAACGCGCTGTCGCATCCTCTCGCACTGCGATCACATCGCGCACGACATCAACGCCACTTGGATCGTCCGCGTCGACCAAAGAAATTCTCCCAGACGGCTGGATTAAGCGAATTCACTCGAAGTCGGGCCGCGAGTATTACTACGACACTGTCAACAAGGTGTCATCTTGGAAACACCCATCAAAGATGGACAACATATTCGGCAACAACCACCACGAGAACAACAACACGAGCGGGCAATTGACAAGTCGGACAAGTAGTAGCTCTCGTGTCGCACTGGAACAATCTACTAGTGCCACCATCAGCCGAAGAACAGTGTCGAGCTCGTCTTTGTCTTCGTCATCGGCAGCGTTGCCCAAGGAATCGTCCACCAAAGAGCCCTCACTCTCCAGTGCCACTCCATCAACATCGAACACTGGGCCCTCCAGCGGTTCGAGTAAAGAAACCTTGCTTCCCAAAGACTGGGAGCGCCGCACGGATCCAAAGACGGGAAGATTGTTTTATGTCAACCTTGTCACCAAGAAGGCATTTGCTCGCTTGCCATCCTCGGTCAGCGCGTCGATCCTGAATCTTGGACGTGAGGCCATCAGCAAGAAGACAGTCGATCCTGTCAAGAAGAAGACGTCCACTGTGCCACAAAGCCCTGCGTTCTCACAAATGTCGTGGCAAAAGAAGCGCGTTCCGACGGCTGACGAATGAGTCACACCGTTAACTGCGCTGCTCACGACAAAAGCGTGAGTATGGAGCGGCCACTACTGGAATCAGTCAGGCATCGACAAGGCACAGTGGCAGGCAATAGCGTTTGAGACTGTTAGCGCTCTCCGGGGCACAAACTCCTTTCACATTTCACAAGTTATGCAGATCAATAAAAGGCCTCAGCCTCTGCCCACGTTGGCTCGGCTCCAAAAACCTACCCTGGACGCAATTGACGTCAGAAGTAACTCATCAATGGCTAACGTCGCAGGAGTTAGTTGCTGGCCTCAACGTTGATAATGAAGTTCGCGAGGATCTTCATCGCGTTCTTCATATCGCTGAGCAAGCAGTACTCGTTGTCACCATGGTAGACAGCGCTCTTGCCGAAACCCACGAGGGTCAAGTCAAAGCCCGCGCGCTGGAGATCGCGAACGAGGGGCAAGCTCCCGCTGATGGAAAACGGCTTGGCCTCACCGAGCACGGTCTCAATGGCCTTGGCCAACGACCTGCACACAGCAGCAGTAGCAACATCGATCAGAATCACCAACCTGCTGGCTATAGAAATATACGGCGCCGCAAAGTACGTACTTGTAGCCAACCGAGTCGAGCGAGCACGCGATGCCCTCGAAGTAGGAATCCTCAAACGCAAATTCGATCTTGCCCAAGAGGTTCTCGTTCGGGAGAGTGTACTTGGAGCTCGGTCCACGCTTGCCCTCGAGGCACGTGATCTCGGCGTTGAGCTCGTCCACATAGGACAGCACCTTCTTCTTCAACTACACCCCGACATCACCGCGTGTCAGACCAAGCCATCTACCACCTCATCGGCCATTTTCGCATCCTCTCGAATCGTCACATACGTCCTCCATCTCATAGAACGGCGAGAGGCGCACGTCGCCCGAGATCTTGGCCCACGGCGGACTGTCCCAATCACAACCAGTCCAGTATCAGCCCCTTGTCACGTCAGCCAACGACGCCGGGTCTTGCCCAAGACGTACATCTGGTTGAGGCCATTCTGCGACGACTCGATGCGCGTGGGCTTCATCGTCGACGGGCAGGAAAAGTTGTAGTCCTTCTCCTGGGGGACGGGGCCAAAGTCGGCATAGAAACGCTCCTGGATCTTGCTGAGGGCATCGAGGCCGAGTTCGATGGCATTGATGCCGAGGTTGGGGAGGCCGCTGTGGAAGAGCTTGCCCGTGGCCTTGAGGGACCAGGTGATGGCCCCGGCGGTGCCGATGCAGGGCTGGCTGTCCGAGCAGTCGACCCAGATCACGGGGCCGTTCTTGATAAAGTCAATCTTGCCCGAGGCCATGAGCGTCTCGACGCCGACGCCGGGGATCTCGCTGTTCTCCTCCGAGGCGATGAGCACACAGACGACCTGCGTCGTGACGGGGACCCGGCGGGCCGAGAGCTCGAAGAAGAGCTGCGTCATGAGCGCGACGTGCCCGAGGCAGTCGGTCGTGCCCCGGCCGTAGAGCTTGTCCCCCTCGACCGTCAGGGCAAAGGGATCCCGGGCCCAGCCCTCGGGGTTCGCGGGGACCACGTCCATGTGCGAGCCCACAAAGGCCAATGTCTTGGTCGAGGCCGCGGCGTCCGGGTGCACGTACTTGATGATGACATTGCCCCGGCCGGGGACGAACTCGTGGCGCTCGACCGTGAGGAGCCCGCCGTTGCGCGTGAGCTGCGGGGCGAGCGCCGCGAGGACAAAGTCCGAGACGCAGTTTTCCTGGGGCACGAGCCCGAGGCTCGGGGCATTCTGGACCTTTTCCTGTTGGGATAGGGACCAACCAACGAAAAAAAAAAATAAACAACCAACACCAACAAGACACACGTCAGTCGATGAGCAAAAGCGTTTCGCACAGAAAGAGAAAGAGAGAGAACAACGTACGGCGACGCCGATGAGCTGGCGGAGGAGGTCGACGTACGCCGTCTCGTTGAGGGTCACGTCCTGGAGCGCGGAGGCCATGGTCGATCGATAGGGCGTTTTTGCTGGGTGGGTGCTTCTTGTTGGATCGCGCGATTTGTTGGAATGTGGGAGGTCTCGCGTGTGGCATGCGAATCAAAACGGCAATTGGAGGGGCCCAGTATTCGGGAGGAGGTTGAACATGGACATGGACCAGTGATCGTATTGCACAGGGTAAGTAAATGCACAGGTGCCCACAATTAAGGGGACTGTGGGGGACGTGGTCCGATTTTGTATGAGGAAGGCAAATCGCCTATGAGCTCCTCCTTCCTTGCCCGACTCACGCGCGGACCGTGAGCTTGGTCGCGCCCCGCTCGGCGGCCTCCTTGGGGCCCTTGCTGCCATTGTCGATCTGCGAGGCATTGGGGCCCTTGCTCCCGGCGTCAAACTGCGAGTGCTGCGAGGCCCCGCCCGTCTGGAGTCGCTGCGGCATCTGACTCGGGTTCTTGGACTTTTGCGTCGTCGGGTGCACCGCCGACTTGCCCGAGCGCATCGACTGCGCGTCCTTCCGGAGCGAGACCACGACCGCAAACGTCGACATCCAAAAGCACAACAGCAGCGACCCATGCGAGGCGATGGTCCCCGCGGTCTCGCCCATAAAGAGGAACCGCGTCTGCTCGGCATAATTCTCCTCCGAGTACGTGTACGTGGCCGCAAACATGCCCACATAGTGCGTCCCGCACACGGCGACGCCCATGATGAACGCGCTCCCGAGGCGGAGGGTCTCAAAGTTGGGCCAGAACGTGAGCTGCGTGCGTCTACATCGTCAACATGCGAGCACCAACTCTGAGCGCAAATGACAACGGACGCACCGCCCGGAAGAGGATCCAGAACGCGGCATTGGCCGTGACAAAGGCAATGACCGACGAGAGCGTGATGATCCCCGGGTCGAGTTCCATCGCGGCGTTGGTCCGCTGGGCCATCATCCCCAGATAGTGCATCCCCAGGACCCCGAGGGCCGCGAAGAGCCCCCCACCGAGGATCCGCCACAGTCGCGAAAACAGGGCGGTAAACTGTGACGATTGGATGGATCAGCAAGAACCGCATCGCCTGGACAACATGCAGCAGCAACGGACCTTGATCTTGCGGCTCACGGCTTCACGCTTGAGTACCTGGTCCATGGTCATCGTCTGGAGGTTCTTGGTCTGCGCAAGCCACCGTAAGAAACAAAGCGACATGCCAACACCACCATGATCTGTGAGCTCTCCGGCAACAGACCAGCAGCTCTTTGCGCCTTGACGCCTCGATTTCCAAAAAGAATGGATCCGTCGAGGCGACCTTGAGGCCGATAAACACCCCGAGGATTGGGAAAATGAGCGAGATGATCGTCAAGCCGCCTTCAAAATGCACTTCGAGGACAGTCGAGTCCTCGAGTGTCATCTTCATCGCCGTCATGCCCGTGAAGTGCATGCACCAGATGCCGCAGCCCCCGAGGGCAATCGCCGAGAGCAGCAGGAGCAAGTACTTCCCGCGGACGCTCTCCTGCAGCCGCCATTGCTCCATCAACTGAATGGCTACGCGTGCAAGCATTGATTCAGTGTTTACAACCCGGTTTCCGGACGCCTGTGGATGGACGTACTGCAGTAGCTTCCCGTGACGGAGATGATGTACGAGAGAAGGATGAGATCCGGCGCCCAATGCTGCGCGATTTCATGCATCGTTTCCCGCTCCGCGACCGGCGGCCAACTTTTAACTCAATGGTACCAATGCCTCAAGACCTCTTTGCTGATGGCACTTCGGAAACTGGTGGCCACCGCCCACATGCTCAAATCAAAGCGACTCACCATTCCATTCAGATAAGAGCAGTGTCCGAAATATCGCACCACGACTTGAACCATCGCACCGTCGTTTGACGACGAGCTCTCCGTCCTTGCCGCGGGTGTCAGCCAAAGGTGCGATCACTATGCTCATTCGAAATGCGAAAAATCCCGTCGGCAATTCAATTCTGCGCACATAAATATAACGACTTTCCCATTTGACTGGTCCGAAGCCATGCAGCATAGGCCAACGAGGAGGATCGCATGCCGATAAGAAAATAGCTGCGCATGTGAATCCCAACGGCATGGGTGGTCGTCGGATTACTGGGTCTATTTGGTCGATCCGACCTTGAGGAGGGTTTTCTGGCTGCCCTGAGGCACGACGCGGTTGAACGACGGGGCCTTGAGGGATAGGTAGAAACTCGTACGCGGACCAGACTTCTCCGTCTTCTCCGGTTGCCGCGAGCCATTCGGAGGGGCTTGGTAGTGACTTCGCTCCGTGTTGTTGTTATTGGGCCCAGCGGTCGTATTGTTGGCCTTCGAGTGCCGCGAGCTTAGGACTTCTCTTCGCAGAGAGACGACAACAGCGAATGTGGAGAGCCAGTAACATAGTAGCAGCGCACCATGCGAGGCGACGGAGCTTGCCCGTTTTCCTTGCATGAGGAATCGTGTCGAGTCGGCGTAATTCTCTTCCGTATACGCGTACGACGCGGCTCCCATCCCGCTATAATGCGTCCCGCACACAGCGACACCCATGATCAACGCACTCCCGATCCGCAAGCTCTCATAATTTGGCCAGAACGTGAGCTAAGGAAACGAGCCAGCGTTAGTGTGCCCACAGAAACCACAATGAATACAGAAAAGATCACTGACCGCACGGAAGATGATCCAAAACGCCGCATTCGCTGTCACAAAGGCGATCGCTGACGACAGGGCCACAATTCCCGAGTCGAAACTCATCTTGGCATTGGTCCTCTGGGCCACCATACCCAAGTAGTGCATCCCAAGCACACCGAGGGCGGCAAAGAACCCGCCGACCACGATTCGTCCGAGACGAGAGAACAGCGCAATGTACTGAGCAATCCAATCCAATCCCGCCACAGCATTAGCCCACTCCAACAGCCGATGCACATAATGCACGCACCTTGATCATTTTGGAAACCTGCGACCTCTTCACCACCGCGTCCATCTTCATATTCTTCAAGTCCTTTGCCTAACGTTTTCATAGTCCCACGACAGACGAAGATGAGTGCTCACTTTCAATCAAACAAAAACGCAATCGTGGCTCGTACGAGAATGTCTTTTCTGCGGGATGCCTCGATTTCGAGAAAGAATGGATCTGTTGAGGCGACCTTGAGACCCACGAGCACGCCGAGAATCGGAAAGATGAGCGAAAGGATCGTCACGCCGCCTTCAAAGTTCACTTCGAGCATCGTGATCCCATCGACACTCATCTGGAGGGCGTTCATTCCGGTAAAGTGCATGCTCCATATTCCACAGCCGCCGAGCGCAACGGATGCAAAGACCAGCAGCAATTGCTTTCGCAGCCCCGGTTCCTGCTGTCGCCATTGTTCCATGACCTGAATTGCTGTGTGGCGAATTTCACAGAGTCGGTCACGTGATTGCTCGACGACCTGGCCTATGCGTTGCGAGACGTACTGCAGTAACTTCCGGTGACGGAGATGGCATACGAGAGGCCGATGGTCCCCGCGGACCAATGCTGGGCGATGTGATGCGCGCTGGCGGCCATTTGCACGGGCTGATTCTCTCGACCAGGGTCCCACAAACCAGTGATAGTGTGGGAGCTCTCACGTGGCGTCGTATGTGGCGTCGTCAGGCCAATAATGTTCCACCCAAGACAGAAGACGAAACAAAATGAGATGTTGGTCAATCATCCACACGGCTATTCTGGTCCATGGCCATCTTCCCTCCATCTCTGACGCTGCAGTCGCCCTCGAGAGCATTGAAGTGCCGGAGCAAAGCTGTGCTGGGACTGAGTCGTGGCTGGCTGACTGCCAGATATAGGTGGCCCGTCGATCTTATCGCCAAGGGTGTCGACAAGAAAAATTGGAGTCTGCGATCATGGGATGTGCGCGTAGGGAGAACAATTTCTTCAGGAATGAGCGCGTGTCAAAAGCCTCTAAATGACGAGCAAGCCATTTTGGCAATAGCAGCAGGTACCATGTTTCACGAGTACGACCGGCACCTCGACGGATTGAAGGGCATGGCCAAGGCCATTCACTGGACTGTCGCCAGGATCCCGTCTCGCCCATCAATCACTGCAGCGGAACATTTCTGCGTGCCGGATCAC
>JAADYI010000819.1:0-12394 GCA_023338185.1 Lagenidium sp. CBS 127285
GGAAACACATGAGCAATGTTTCTACTGATGGTTTTTAGGAACCCGTGGATCTGTGGACCAACAGTGAGCTGGAAAATTGGTGCCTCAAAAAATGACAGAAAATGATTGGACAAAATATTTGTGTGGCATAATGTGCCAAATATTTTGTCGCATCTTATAGTCCGTCGTTATCTGTACACCGTCCTCTGTGTCTGCCAGCACCCACGCAAAACGGAGTAAAGCGAAATGGTGTGGACCACGAAACATTGGTCAGCCAGTGGGCACGTTTTGGCTTATCGATCTGAACTCGACGGGTTGGAGGAGGCAAAAGCCGGAGTCATTCCGCAAATTGTCCGAGCACCTCGAAACCTACAGACCGACCTGATGGCGGGCGCCCGACGACCTCGAATCACGTTCGTCAAGGCCCTCCTCCTGCTACTCAATGTCGCCGCCACGGTGCTCACGCTCTTCTCGGGTCTTCGGGAGAATCCCGTGATCGTGACCCTCACGGGCAGATACGATAGCATCCGCTCCCGGATGCAGGACGGCTCGATCAACCTGGACAACGCCCGATCGGAGGTTGTCAAGCTCGATATGCTGACCCCGCTGGTTGAGATCGCCCGAGACTATCGCTTTATCACGGCCCCTCGACGGGACCCCAGCAGTGTCGGCGAGGAGCGGACGACCTGCACCAACGTCAACTCGATCAACACGACCGTGATGGGGCTCTTGTACGATGACTTCTGGGGCAAGGGTGCGCGGAGGGTTCAGATCTACGTCTTCAGCATCTCGGCGCCAAATTGCCGTGTTGTCAACTTCAAGCCCACGTGGTACTCCTCGTGCGTGAAGGCTCGTGCGGGTAACGAAACGGCGTGTCACGAATACATCCTCAGCAACTTTGAAGCTCTGTTGGACGACCAGCACACGCAAATCGGTGCCGAGCACGACTTTGGGAAACCAGGAATCCCATTCCTCAAGTGCCGTGGGCGCCCGTCGCGGGCGTTCGAGTATCAGACGGATCTGCTGACGCACCAATCGTACTGGGCCGGCGGGAGTTACCATGTGCAGATTCAGACGAGCGAATGCCGAGCACTGCCCCGGGCTCGTTCAGCAGATGACAAATGGGTGCTCTTCCAGACGGAGGCCCTGGACAAAGGCGCTGACGTGCTTTTAGCCCTCCCCAACACTGGCTGGGTCGCAAAAGCCATCACGGCCATCTACAGCGTCGTGTCCATCACTCTCATTGCGGCTGGGATTATGGCGGCGGTACTTCGAACGCGCCGTGTGCAGTATCTTCCAAATGATACCCGCTACAGCGACGGGCATCGCATCGTTCGCTACTTGTTGCCCTTCATGTCGGTTGCTACAGAGCTCACTGAGTGCCACACTTCAGTGATCACATTCAAGGGCGACCTCCTGATCGCTGCTGATGTCTGGATCAACAATTGGCTTTACATTAGCCTCAGCATCCTCGACGCGATCGCCAACATCCGCCTGACGTACGCGACGCTACAAGTGGGCACGTGGATGCTGATTTTGAAGGTCACTTTCGACAACTTCGTCTTTTTGTGCTCGGCGCTGACCAAGATCACATGGGTAATATGCCTCATGCACACAATCGTTCGGCTTCTCCTCAAGGTCGTCGTGCGCTTTGTCAAGTCCATGCGGCTGATCCAAGGCTCCCGGCACTTGGAACTCGAGGCCCGAATCGACGGGGCGACGATGTTTCTGAGTTACAAGTTGTACAATATTCTGCTGTGTATAATCCTCGGCCTCAATCTCCAGTTCGTCGGTCAACCAACATTCATGAAGCGCCAGACGCCGTACAAGGTCGGAATGTTTGGAGGCATTCCTCGGATCACCCGGTTCTGGGAAAGCGAGCTAGTTTGCGACCTCCTCACGCTGACGTTGATCCAGTTGGCGTGTGGCCATTGCATTGGTTTTGGGCTCATGCAGACACGATACCGTCCAATCGCTCGGAACGGGGTCATGCGGCTCCTCCAGCAGCGGTATTTCTTTGTCGGCTGGGACGCGATCATGGCAGCGGAGATGCTGGGGTTGGATCCGAGCAGCCCCCATTCAACGTTGGTGGAGCAGGACGGCGAGGGCGTCGCCCGCACCAAGTGCACGATTGGGGCGTTCCTCCAACTCTTGTACCAGTCTGGTCCGAGTTCATTCGTCCACCTCGCAGGCGATTACATCTTTACGGAGCAGGGATTCGGCAAGAACCCAATGGTCTTTCGTTACCCTGTGAAGAAGGCGGTGGCCATGGGGCTCTGCAAGCCCTGCAAATTTAGCTCTGCGGAGTCCACAGTGGTGACCAAGGAATCGCGTGTAATAGCGGCGCGGGGGGAGGCAGGCGCCGCCCATCAGCATGCGTGTATCCATCCAACCAGGTTCGTGCCGTCGAGTCACAAGGACGAGAAGCCCATCAGCGAGAGCAAGAGCCTCTTCGATCGCCGACTTGAGATCGTTTCGGAAGGTTATTTGGGAAAGTTTCTGCTTGTAGACGAACTGGAGGGGGGCTCCCTGTCTATCAACGACGAGACTGGGATCCGAGAGTACGTCGTCCGTGATGCCTTGGGGATGATGGGCATCACCGACATTCGACCGCTCATTTCCGGGGACCGCAAACTGCGCATCCGCTAAGCCCAGGGATCCCCATGTCAGTCGCTAAGAACACACTGATTCTACAGTATTCAAACAATGGAGGTCCTGAAAAATTGGCCTCGCAGACGACGGCGCAAAGCGACCCACTACAGAATAATCGACGTTGTGGGTGGCCCTTTCGACGGCAAAATGCGCCATTGGATCATTGTAGGGATCGCACACGAAACAAAATCACGAACTCTAAATTCTCTGTCGCGCCGTGCGTTTCAGCGTACCAAAGGCCGCTCGAAAGCCTTGGTGAACCACAGGGCTGCGGGTGCGACAGGCCAATTGGTTACATGTTGACTGTCAGCAGGGTGGAGTTTGTGCATCGCCTACTTCTCGTGACACCAGAAAATGAGATCGGGCGACGAGAAAATGAGATGGGGCGACGGGAAGAGCTGCATCAGATGTTCACTACACATGCCGCATCTCCTCATCTTCCAATTTGTTTCTGCATTGGTGCCGTCAGTTGTGATCTGCGGGTCTTGTGGTTGACCAGTGTCCCCAGCTGCTGGATGGCGAGCGTCTCATGGTCAGCTCCACATGATGACTGATTGCTGGAATGTCGCCAATTTGGGTCGCAAAAGCATTCGTTTGGACTTCAATTTGGATCCGAACCGGCTCGGTGGCGCTGATCGGAGACCCAAGGTCACGTGCCATCGGCTGCGTGCTTGCACCGCTGGTTTCTCTTCCCGAGTTCTCAGCTCTCAGTTTTCAACTCCTGTATTCATCAACAGCCAAAGCTGCGGTTGCGAACAAGGATGAAAGCAAAGACTCGCCACGAGAACCCCCCGTATGCATCTGGAAAGGTCAGCCCGGTGGCAAACGTTGTGACCAATCTAGTAGCCAATGCCGGACCAAGCGCGGAACTTCAACCTGGTCAGGCCACGATCCGCCGCAACCTTGCCGTCGAACGCACGACCCCCCAGCGTCGTGTCCTCGCGGCGCTATGGATCGCAAGCGTCCTATGGAATGTGCTCTCGCCGTTCAAGAACTGGTACCTGAGCATTTACGAGATCTCCAATACCGAGGTGTCGATCAACTATGGTTTGGACTGGTGGTCCGAGCTCGACTACAAGTACGTCAAGTTCCTCTACGACCACGCGAGAGTTCCATGCCATGTGGACGAGGGACGGCCGCTTCGACTGATCAACCTCTACGTCGACTTCATGGTCCTCCCACGGGCACGACGATGGGCCGACGGTATCAGTGCGCTGCATCACGATCCGCTTGTGGGCCGCTACTGTCGCACGGGGCTCAGGCCGAACGCCGAGGGTCAGGCCGCGGCACTCCAGACGGCCATCCGCGACCCCGTCTACAACCATAGGGGCAAGATCGTGGCCAACTACATCCCCGAGCAGAGCGACTGCCACGTGAACGAGGTCCCCGAGGCGATTCTCTGCCTCAAGGGTTGCAACGCCACTCAACTCCTCAACCTCGAGATGGATTCGGGGATCAATCCGTCCGACCCAGTGGTGTACACAGCGCTGGCCAAGTGGCAACAGCTCGTGCTTCCGGATCTTGCCGCATGCATCGCTCGCCGCCAATACCTCGTGACCAAGGTCTTCCCCGGGGACAAGGACAAGGCACTGCTGGCGCTGGCCGACGAATTAGCGGTCAACTATTCACTCAATCCATACGGCTATGCCGGCAAGAAGAACCTCGCGGCGGTGTTTCACGATCGCCAGGGCTTCATCGACATCAACGGCCAGCTCAGCGGCGTTCGCAAGGTCACACTCCTGGGATCCATCACGGAGCGGACCCGCAACTACTACGATGGCGACGTGAATGCGCTCACGGCCCTCCGCGAGTCCATTTGGGCTTGCCTTTTTTTTCAGACCATTCCCGCGGACCCACTGGACGCGTGCCTTCAACGTGAGGGGCTTCGCATGCCGGCAATTTTCTTGGGGGACAAGCTCTTCCGGACCAAGGCGGAGCTCCCCGATCGCTTTATCGACGACATGACACTTGTCGCGGGCACTCCCCGGGGCGTCGATGGGCGGACCATGGCCGAGTGGAACTACCGCCCAACTCCTACCGAGCCGGTGCTCGAGACGTACTTGCGTACAGGGAACCTATCAAGCGCTCAGACCCAGTATATATTTGCAGTTGATACACCGCTGATCTATGCCCATAGTGACGGACCCCAGACGCGCTCGGTGGGGTTGCCGATCGTATTCCTGTACAAGTGCATCTATGAGCCCGGTTGCGCGAGCGCCTGTCACAACAATACTGACAAGGTGACGGCCTGGGATTTCGTCTTCGCCGTGCGCAAGTCAGGCTACTGCTATCGAGAGCGATTCGTCTTTGATCTCTTCCGCCTTAATGGCTTCGTGTCCGAGCGTTGTTACGGCGTTGGCACGGGCTCGAGCACGCTCTTTTTCAAGCTCGACCCGCTCGCGGCCGCCACGCACGGCTGGCAGAATGCCACCGGGTTCTTTGAGATCCCCAACGTTGCCGACCCGATGGCCGTTCTCGCATGTATCATGGGTGGCCGCGTGCCCGTCCAGGACGAGCCGCCATTCCCCTCAGGATTTCAAAATATGGTCGCGTTGGGGACTGGGATGGTCCTCTCGATCACCTTTGGCGATGGTTCGGAGCGAGTTCTCGCCAACATGTACGTGCTTGCGTCTCTCGCTGGGGCGACGTTGTATGCGAGCCTCGTGCTCATCGAGGTCTTGCGGATGGGCCGCCTCGCCCGTCAACCGCACCACAAGAATGACAGGACCCAAGTCGCCGACCAAGTCACGTACAGTGTCTCGGTGACCACGCTGAGCTTTCGGGTCTGGCGGTTGCACTACTCACTACTCTCATTCATTGGCTTCTTCACCATCTTCTCGTGGCTTCTGGGGTCCTCCCAGACACAGTGCTCATGGTACCTCCACGACCGACTTGTTCGTTCGATTCCGGCGGACGAAATTAACATCTCTGCCCAGCCCACGTACAAGTGCGATGCTGGGGACTCGACGGCCCACTTGACGTCGCTCTTCGAGATCGCCCGAACGCTCTCGTCGTCGGTCGTCGTGTGCTTCATCCTCATCGGTCGTCGGCACATGATCGGCATTAGCCGGACCCTGCCTACTCTCTCCGTTGCACTCGTCTTCTATGGGATCGTACCTTGCCTCCTCTTGCCCGTTATCATCATCGAGCTCAACCAACTCCGTCTGAAATCGACACTACTGGAGAAGATCCACAACCAACTTTTCATGGCCACCGCCTGCGCGTTGAGTCTCGTGGCGTGGAAGTTGGTGTTGCCGCTTTACGACCGCCTCACGGTGCTGCCCTCACTTCGGCTGCTTGGCGCGGCCCCTCGGAGTGTCCAGTCTTCCAGCAAAGCCGGCCAAATGGCCACCCTAACATCGTACTGCGGCCAAATCTTGGGTCCCGTTGAGCGTCTTTATCGAATTCGTGCCTTTTGAGCGCCTCCAATCGATCGATTATCGACGACGCTGTCTTGCTATCCGATATGCGGACGAAGGCGCCGCTCAGTCAAAGTCATTGGCCAGCAAGGGACAATCAGAGACAATGGAGAGCCTCAACGTGGATCCGACGGTCCCCCAGTGGGTGGACGAGGCCGTCGAGTTTCATGTCCGAGTTGGCTAATTGCTGAACGTGAGATGTTGCGACCAAGCGCTCTCTCTGTATGAAAGCACACGTTAAAAAAGACCGCACTTGCTGGTCACCGTAAGCCTCGATGATCGGCCCCGCCCCCGATAGAAGGAGGTGGCCAGACGCCACTCAACTCAACTCAACTAAACCTCAATGGTCGCTTGAAGACGATGAGAGCTGATTGGAGCCGCAACTGGCCTGACGTCATACCGAGCCATTCACAATCATAAACTGCAGCAACGATACAGTTATCGCACACTGTGGCTTGTGGTTTTGTGGTCACCCACTGGATGTACCACCAATTGATACTTGCAGAACATGCAGAACCTGATCAGACTGATCAGACTTGTCGATATGCAGAGCCTGCTGACATTCCATCGGTGCAGGCCGCTGGCGATAAATACTGCGATACCGGAGATCGGGGACGTGTTGGGTGATTCCTGGTCGTGGTGGCGCTGGGGATCGTCGGGAGGCCAAAGTGCGACGATGACGCGGACGACGAGAGGTCAAACTCTCGATGCTGTGGCGGCCGGTACTTGTTGGCACTTGAAGCCACAAACGCATCCGAACTCGCATGGGAGGCATGGGAAACCCGGGACAGTGCAATAGACTGCTCGCGGCGGTGGCTCTCAACAACATCGGTCATCACAGAGTGGAGAAAGCGCGGGTAATGAGGATTTGGTACGGTCGTGGCGGCTGCTGGCGAACGCTCACCAACGATCGGGATCATACTCGTCCGTCGATCTTCTTCCTCGGCGAGCGTCAGCAGCCGCTCGACCTGCTCGTACTCCACTTTGGCCCCATGAAGGCGAAAGAGGAGCTTGGCGATGCTGTTGAAGCGAAAAAACGACACCTGGCAGCCGAATTCGCGCAGGACCTGGCGGAGTTCCTCGAGTTCCACTCGTCCCGTGCCCTGAGGATCCCGATTCGCGAGTGCCACGTGCAGATCCTGGGCCGTCAGACCGTGGACGCGCATGCTCTCGAGCAGGCAGCTCACAAAGTCGGAGCGGAGCTCAATGGTCTCGCGGAAATGCGTCACGACCTCACTCAGCGTCCCCGGATCGACCTTGAAGACGGACGAGACTAGAATGAAGTTGCGGCAGATCTGTGGCTGGAAGATGAACATGTTGATCAGCAGCGGGAGCGGGATCATGAGCATTGGCACGACCCCGAATGCTTGGTACACCTCAGGGAGCTCGTACGCGACAGCTTGACACATGAACGCAAAGTAAAAACCATTGAGCATGAGGAGAAACTTGACGAGAAAGTGCAGGGCCTTGCGCGAGAAGAAGCGGATTTCAAGCTGCGGCAAGGGAGCCAGCGCTGGAGGAGACGGGCGCTGGATACTCTCGTCCTTGACACTCGATCGTCGGCCGTCGTCGTCGGCATTTACGGCGCTTACGCCCGGGTCGGTGCCTGATAAAGTCGAAGCGCCTCCACTTTTGGCCCGGCGGCAGAGCTTCCGCGAGCACATGACGAGCATCTGCAGCCCCGTGTCGTGCTGGACGCAGTGATTGTACTTGCGATCTTTGCCCGCCTGGAGCATCTCCTGGGCCTCCTGGACCTCGAGCATCCGATCGAGGGCCTTCTCGGCGCCCTCGGCCGTGAGTTGCTGGGTTTCTTCCCGGGCGATCTCACCAAGCAGCGGGACGACGTCCTGATGCGAGCGATAGCCGGCGACATGGAGGATTTTTTTCAGTGAGCGCGAGAGATAGTTGGTCATGAGGAAGTGCAGCAGCGTGAGGGTCCAGGCAAAGACCAGGAACATGCTCACGAGCGCGTGGCGCTCGAGTTCGCGGTGGACGTGTTCGAGAAGGACCGTCGAGGCGTCGAGGAGCCACGTGAGGAGGATGAGGAGGATCCACATGGAGAGCTCGACGTCGATCATGTGCGTGATCTGGTTGTCCTGGGCCTGGCGGAGGTACTTGGAGAAGGGGAAGAGCCCCGGGAGCCCGTAGGTCCGGAGGAAGAAGTGCCGGAGCACGCGCACGCGGATCATCTCGTCGTAGCGGGCGGTCGAGAACCGGAGGCTGCTGCCAGGGACCGCGTCGTTGCTTGCCGGCGCGGGGGTCCATGGCCACAAGCGCCGCCAGAAGCTCTGCCCGCGGAGCTGCGCTTGGTGGAGCGTCACGAGGCTGGCGAGGTCCGCGGTGCTCAGGAGCTCCTCCCGGTCGAGCTGTTTGTTTTTGGCTCGGAGGAGCGCAAAGACGCCGATGGCCTGGATGATGAGCGCGACGGCCGAGATGAAGATGACCAGGTCCGCGGCCTGGAATGCGAGCATGTTCTTCCCGTAGCCGTCGACGAGCGCGGCCTCCTTGACGACCTTGACCCCGAGGCCGACCATCCCGAGGATCATGAGCTCACGGTAGATCTTGGTGAGCATCTCATGGTACTTGGGGTACTTGTGCAGCGCGCGCTCAGCCTTGTGCGTGAGCTGCTCAAAGCTGATGACGATCACCAGGAGCACGGAGAGCTGCACGACGACCCGCCAGAGCTCGACGTTGTCCCCGATGCGGAAGAACGAGACCCCGCCCATGGGGGTCAGTCCGTCCGTCCAAGCCGCGACTTTGCAAAATGCGGCGCCCACCCACAGAAATGGCGGCGGGCGGCGACGACAGGGCAGTGGGCGAGTCAGCGTAATCGCCCGCAAGCATCTGGGGCTGCCGCTCACGGCATCGTGGAGGCCACGTGGTGCTGGTGCCATGCCATGATCCCGAAACGACGCGGCGATTTTACGGCGTTGACGTGGCCGAGCTTGGGCCCAACAGAACTATTGACCCATACAAACGCTACTACTGAGAGATTATTACTTGTGAGTGGCGTGAGTTCAGTCAGTGGCACACTTGGTTGAATTGCTGGCTGGTTGCTTGGGGCAATCGCTTCCACGGCCCTCGCACCGGAACATCTGCCCGCCCCCTCTCTGCATCGCACAGAAGGCACACTGTGGCTCTACATACTGTACCTCGCGCAGTCAACACGCACGCACTCGTTTGAGTTTGTGTTGGAGCCCCACTACATCAGAGGGCTCATCATTCCCATCGCCCCTGCCCCCTTCTCACATGCGGACGTATGTCGTCGACCGGGGGCTCGCGCGTCCGTCCTCGGCGGCGCCGTCCCCAAGTGAGAGATCGCTCGAGTCCTCGATGACCCGCGCGGACTCGGCCACGGCGTCCTCGAGGTGGTCGCTGTCGAGGTGGAAGAGCATCCGCACGGTCCGGGTCGTGGAGAGCTGGAAGCTGCTCTGCTTGCGGCTGATGCCCGGCCTCGAGGACGGCTTCCGGCCGAGCCCCGACGGCCCCCGCGCGAGCATCGGCGCCACGACCGAGCGCGCGCTCTGGGCCCCGTCCTCGAGCTCCGCGTCATTGTCGTCGACGTTGTTTCCATCGTCGACTGAGCCCACGGCGCTTTCCCCGCTGAGCTGGGGGACCAGGAGCCGTCGGGCCGTGTGAAAGTGCTGCCCGAGGCTATCGAGGTCACAGGCTGCAACGCCGTGTGATTGTGGTTGCTGCTGCTGCTGCTCGTCGTTGTGCTGGGCGACCGCGACCAGCCGCAGGACCTGGTGGTACTCGACCATCGTCCCGTCGAGGCGGAAGAGCAGCCGGGCGACGATATTGAACCGAAACTGCGAGAACGGGAGCCCCATCAGCCGGAGGACGTCCCGGAGCTTGTGCACGGGGATGCGGCCCGTGCGTCGACGATCCCGGGCCTCGAGGGCCCGCTGGAGGTCCTCGGACGTGTGGCCGTGCTCGTGCATGCGCGCCAGGAGCGTCGTGGCGAACTCGGAGCGGAGCTCGATGATCTCGCTAAAATGGCTCACGACGTCACTGAGCGTCGGGACGTCGACGCGGAAGATGCTCGAGACGATCATAAAGTTCTGCAGAATCTCGGGCTGCAGCACGAGCACGTTGACGAGCATCGGGACGGGGATCGCGATGATCGCGAGGGTCCCAAAGTCCTCCTGGACGTCCCGGAGTTGGTGGAGGATGCACTGGAACATGAGCGCGACGTAGAGGCCGTTAAGCATGAGCAGGAGGATCACCACAAAGTGCCACCCCTTGCGCGAGTACCAGCGGAGCTCGATGGCCTGGACCTCGTGGGCCGACGAGGACGACATCGTCGAGCTCAGGGCCGTCCCCGGAGCCGAGAACGATGGCCCCGACGCCGCGCCCGAGGACATGGTCGACATCGGGCGATTCTGGCGCTCCACGGGGGTCTTGGGCTTTTTCGCGCAGCACCGTCGACGCAAGTGGCGCCCGAGGGTCGCGAGGATCTGCAGCCCCGCGTCGGCCTTGTGATGCTGGTCATGGGGGTCATGGTGCCGATGATGATGATGATGACGTTTCCGGGTGAGCCGCTCAGCCTCGAGGCGCTCCTGGACGGCCTGCATCGAGTGCAGGGCGTCGCCGGCAAGCTCATGTCGGAGCGTCTGCGCCTCATCCTCGCCGATGCGCTGGAGGCAGGCGATGGGGTCGTCCTTGCGATCGTAGCCGCCCGCTCGGAGTAGTTTGTAAACGGCCCGTTCAAAGTACGAGGCGACGAAGGCGTGGATGATAACGAGCGCCCAGGAGAAGAGCAGGAACATGACCACTAGTGCATACGGCTCGCCGTCTGTGCTCCAGTTCCCGACCAACTCGGTCGCCCCCTCCAAGCCCCAGGCCACGGCAAGTAGGAGGACCCATGATGAGACGTCGACGTCGATCATGTGCGTGATCTGGTTGTCCTGGGCCTGGCGGAGGTACTTGGAGAAGGGGAAGAGCTCTGGGAGCCCATAGCGACGGAGAAAGAGATGACGAAGTACCCGGAGCCGGGCGAGTTCCTCGAGGGACGAGCGCCGAAGCGACGCCAACGATGCCGATGTCCGGGTATGCTGTGCTGGTTGTGCGTCGGTAGCGCCGGCTTCGGTGTTTGCCGTCGTCGTCGACGCTGCTGCAGCCGCTTGGCGTCGTCGGCACCACGAAAGAGGCCACCATCGACAGTCGCAGCCCTTGGAACCCGAGTGCGCGGCGAGGCCCTCGGCGATGCTCCGGGTGCTCGTGAGCTCGGCCCGCTCGAGGACCAAGTTGCGCCGGCGGAGGAGGAGGAAGACGACTGCAGCCTGGGCGATGAGCGTGATGGCCAGGAGGAAGATGCTCAGGTCGGCGACCTGGAAGGCAATCATCGAGGCCGAGTACGGGTTCAGACTCGGGATCTCCTTGAGCATCTTGAGGAAAAAACTGATGACCCCGAGGATCATGAGCTCCCGGTACGCCTTGCTGAGCATCTCGGCGTACTTGGGGAAGCGCCGGGCGCGGTGCTCGAGCCGATGCAGCGCGTGCTCGAAGATCACGACCCCGACGACGAGCAGCGAGAGGAACGCGAGCACTCGGGAGAGGGGGACGTTGTCCCCAACGCGAAAGAGCGAGCCGGCCCCCGCCGGGGCCCCGCCGCCCATGGTTCTTTGATGAAGTCTGGTGGTGTTGCGGACTGGCGAGTGAGTTGTCGCGCGGTGTGGCGGGCGGGGGCGCTGCTGATCGGGACGATGCGACGCAACAAATGATGCCGGCAATGGACGACACAGCCCACGCTCAGTCAATCAACAGAGCTGGGCAGCTTTTCGCATCTCATCCGAATTCGGGAGCAGGGCAGTTGGTATTTCTGGCAGCAGCTCCGATACTGGCATCAAATTTGGGAGGGCATGACGAAAACAGCACACACAAAAACAGGGGATTCCCTCGGGAGAAGCGTGCTTGAGGGAGGGAGGCACGAAAGAGCGCACCCCCACTGGTACACCGCGATTAGGTTAAAAGGAAGACATTCATTCTTCTTATACTCGATCCCAACGACCCCACTATTAATTAATAATGGCACTTGTTGCTACGCCCGACTGGTGAGTGAAGGTCACCCAATCTATTGGCCAAAACTGTGAGCATGTGTCAACCCTGGCCAATCAGCACCAGCTCTGGGACAGGTGTATGTATAACCGGATAATTCGCCGCTGATCGCGGCGAGGCGCTAAGCCGCGCCCGCTTCGCTTCGCTCCGCTAGAGCGCTCCCTAGTCGCCAACCTCCGCTTCGCTGCGGTGGCTCAGGACAAGATAGAACATTCCCGTCAGTGTTGCGCTTCATGAGGCAACGAATGATGGAGTTGATTGGGGTCAACACTCAACTCGTATAC
>JAADYI010000820.1:0-12393 GCA_023338185.1 Lagenidium sp. CBS 127285
CGTTGAGGCCTTGTGGTCGCTTTGCTCGAGCTCTCTTCATTCTCCAAGTCGCCTTCTGACCTCCACCAGATTTCTCCCGCCTTGCGCCTTCCCTACCAGCGACCCCTCACACCTACGATGAAGTTCTTCTCACCCTTTGTCCTTGCTGTGGTGCTGGCCTTCGCGACAACCTCGATCACGGCGCAGGATGTTGGCGCGACCGTCAACGCGACGTCCCCAGCCCCGACCAACGGCTCGTCCGTCCCCGAGACTGGGAGCTTCGCGGGCTCGGCCCAGGAGGCTGGGAGCTTCGCCGGTTCGAGCGAGGAGGCCGGGAGCTTCGCCGGGTCCAGGGAGGAGGACGCGAGCTTCGCGGGCTCGACCCCAGAGGATGCGAGCTTCAATGGCACCCGGGACGATGTCAATGGCAACGGTGGCGTCCCGGCGCCGAGCGCGGCCGTGCGATTGTCCTGGACGACTGGCGCCGTCGCCACCACCGCCGCCGCGGGCCTCGTCTCACTGCTCCTCTGAGCGGGCAACCAAGCCGAAAGAACAACGACCAAGGCTGTCCGTCAGTACCATCTAGACAACGAGAGAGCAAGCACGTGAGGACGCCACTGTGATCGTCATGTAGTCGTGTGTGTTTTGTCCCCCTCGGCATTATATATTCTTTAACATGAACAACGTGGGCTTTGATAATCGACGATCCCCTTGTCAGTGCCTTGCTTCTGCGTGTGACATTCAAATGGGGACGCGGTTCTGGGAGTTGGCCCTCGGGCGGAAGCCCGTGGAGGCCGATGAGGTGGCCGCGGGCTCCAAGTCGCCCCCGACTATACCCTCCTTGAGCTTGAGCTCGATCTTGCCACTGCTGCCTTGCGAGAGCTGCCGGAGGAACGACGGGCGCTTGGCGTTGGCCGCGCTCGTCGATGAAGACGATGGCGGCTGGGCCACGACCCGCTCGGTCACGGACGACGAGCGCTGTCGGCGGATCGGTGGGAGGTGGAGCTTGGGCGGCGACGGCGTCGTGGCCATCGCCAGCATCGCGTGGAGGCCATCGTGCGTCGAACTCTCGTTCGCGGCAGCGGTCTCGTCCAGGAGCCCCGTGCGGCTGAGCGTGAGGGAGGACGAGCGGTGCTTGAGCAGGGGCAAACGCCGCGTGCTGCCCCCGCCACGGCTCGTCGGGGTCGCGGGCGTCGGCGGGGGGCTCCTCGTCGTCGCCTTGCCGGTCTCTCCGTCTCCGTCCTCATCATCGTCCACGTCGCTATCGTCGTCGTCGTCGTCTTCATCATCATCGTACTCGCCGTAGAACCGCGTGAGGTGGGCGCCACCACCGCCACCGCCGGCCCCGCCATCCCGCGGGCGGAGGCGCTCGTCCAGGGCCAGGAGCAGGCTCGCCCGCGAGTTGTACCCGCGGTAGATGGACTGGATCCGCGTTGCGCTGCGGTTTACCCGCTCGAGGTCGCTGCGAAACCGCTGCCGCCGCCGCTCCTGGTGGCGGAGGAACTTGCGAATCGTCGACTGGATCATGATCACCGACACGGCCGTGAGGTGCGCCCGGCGCTCCCCGCGGAGCACCTGCGCGTGATTCTTGGCGGCGAACATCCGATAGAGGCTCTGGATCCGCCGCGCGGCCCCGTGCCGCCGGGTCTCGATCTCCAGGAGCTCCTGCCGCCGGCGATGGGTCTGCTCGGCCCGCTGGCGCCGGCGCTCCTCACCGACCCGACGATAACGCTCGACGGCCTCGTTGGCCCCACCGTCGAGGTCGCCGTGGTGCTCCTGAAGGACCTTGAGGAGCTGGATCTGAGCCACAGCCTCGACGGACATGCTCTGCCGATGCAACATCCGCCGGCGGTACCGCCGGTACGCGTACCAGATCCGCCGGGCCGCGGCCACGCGCCGTCGCTCGCCCTCGACGAGGAGTTTGTGTCGCTGGAAGCGGCGCTTGGCCGTGAATCGCCGGTAGGCGCATTGGATCTGGATGGCCGTCCGCCGGGTCTCGGCGAGGAAGCGCGTGAGGTTGCGGAGGATGTTGACCCGGCGCCGGTGGGTCTGGAACTGCACCTGGATCTTCCGGGCGAGCTGGTTCTCGAGGCGCCGGACGTTCATCCGCCGCACGAGGACCTGTCCCGGGAGGCGGTTCAGCCGCCGGGCCCCGGGGTCCTGGAACTCGCAGTCGGTCGTGGCCTCGGTCGCCTCCTTGCGCCGGGCGAGGAACCGCTCGAGTTTGCGGGGGTTCACGTGGAGCCGCAGATTCGACGTAGGGTGGGAGGATCGTGGCTCGTCGTCGCCGCCGTCGCGCTCATCCCGCTCGGAATGTGGCTGGGACTGCAATTGCTGCTGGACGCGGGTCGTGTCCTGCTGTCGATGTCGGAGCTGGACGGCGAGTTCGGGGGCTCGCGGGGCCGAGCGCGCGAGGACGCCGGTGATCGTCTCCTCAACGCCCCCGAGGCTCTTGATCGACTCGAAGGGGTTGTAAGCCGCGGCGAGGCGCGTGGCCTCCTGGGCCCGACGCTCGGCGTCCTGCTGTTCCCGAGCGATCTCCTCGCGAACGGCCTCGAGGCAGCGCCGGGCGCGGTCGGCATCGAGCCCCAGGGGCAGCCCTGCAAAGCGCCGGGGGTCAATCACGTCCTTGACCGCCGCGGCCAGGGCTCCATGCGGCGAGCGCCGAGTCTCGTGGCGGTACGTCTGGCGGTTGGTCGGAGACCGCTCGGGGTGATGCGGGCTCTGCATTGACTGAGCGAGCTCGTCGTCGTGGGGCTCGTGGCTCAGGCGTTCGCCGTGATCGCGGCGCTCGGTGAGGAACGTCATCGAGGCGTGGGCCACCGACGGGTCCCCGAGGCCGAGGCAATCGAGGCCCCGGGTCGAGAGCAGCAATGGATTGTGGACCAAGTTGCCCCCGAGCAGGGCCGTGAGCCCCGCGGAGGGGAAGAGCCCCCGGAGGTCCGAGTCAACGTGGACGAGGTAGTTGGCGATGCGCTTGGGCTTCCAGGGGAATCGGTGGAGGACCCCGTAGTTGGTCAGTACCGCCCGGGGCTGCTTGTACCGCCGCCACTCGCCGATGGCCTCGACGATCTCGATCGTGATGGCCTGGAGGTCCCCGAGGAGCCGCTCGAGCTGGGCGATGCGCTGTCGGGCCCTGTCCCCGAGCTCAGCGGCACGCGCGTCCCACTCCCTCATCTCCTTCTCCCGTGTTGCGGCCTCCTTGGCAGCGGTCAGTTTGTCGTTTTTCTCGGAATCCGAGCGACGGAGGGGCGCGGGGAAGCTCACGGACGAGCGTTTGGCGGTCAATGGTGACGCGCCGGCACCACCGCCAGCGCCGCCTCCAAGGCTCGTGCCACCTGCGGCCGCGGCCATCGCCGCCGCGTGGGCAATGGCCTCGGCCTTGACCCGTTTCCGCGCGAGCTCCTGGAGCTCCCCCGAGAGCTCCTCGAGCACGGCGTTCACCTGGTACAACTGCTCGACCGTGTGCTCCCGCATCATGATGTCCTTGGTGATCTTCATCTCGCACAGCACCTGCGCCGTGGTCTTGTCGAGGGCGATCTTGCTCGTGTGCTCCCGCCGTTGGTTCGCGGCGGACGTTGCCATTGCGGCAGCGTCGTGCACGGCAACGTCGACGGTCGTGGTTGGCGTCAAGGTCGTGTTCGCACGCGCATCCAGTCTCGGCGAGAACGCTCCCGTGCTGGCCGTCTTGGCGTAGTCGACGATCGAGTCATCGGCAGTCAGGTGAGCGGCATCTTCGAGTTGATTCCCGGACGTTTGCGGAGCTTCCGGGAGACACCGGAGACTCGCCTTCTTCAGAAACTCGGGCGAGGCCTGGGGCTGCACGAACCGCCTCAGTTCGTCCTGGCGCTGGCGCTCGACCTCGAGCTCCTTGGCGCGCTTGGCCCGCGCATCGTCAATGGCCTTGCGCTGCCGATACTCCTCGATGATGGCGATCTGCCGCTGCTTGCGGGTGACCCGTGGGGCCGCCGGCGAGGAGCCATCGGGATTGATCTTCGAGTCCTTGTAGTTCCGCGCGAGGCCCCGCGCGATGACCTGGCGGCGGATGCGGCGATACACCAGCGACTCTGTCGTCGCCAGTGACGCTGGCGATGCTGCTGGGGTTGTTGCATCGGAGGCAGCAGCGGCAGCAGCGGCGGCACTCGGGATCTGCTCCCGCGCGGGGCCGACGCGACGGCCGACGCTGCCGATCTGGCGGTCGTCGTCCTCCCGGGGCTCACGCAGATCCAGTGCCAGCGTCCGCGCCCCCGCGCTCTTGGCCATGATGCCCATGCGCTTGTTATTAGGAAGTCAATGCATTGGGATCAGGACCAAAAATGTAGCCATCTCGTAATCGTCTTGTATCAATTTGCACGTTGTCGCTGATTGGGCCGATCTATACTGGGACAGCCAATCAGCGAACGCATGTGGACCGGTATGCCACCGGTATATCCCCACCATCAGCCAAAATGTCATCAATCAGAATCGCAAGAGAAGCGACTCATCATGTCGCGGCGCCCCGGGCTCGCGTGGCTCAATGTGCTGCTCTATGGGCTGCAGCTCGCGATCACGCTGCTCCTGGACCCCACGCCGGCGTTGCCCTCGCGGCTGGCGACGCCCCTGACGCCGACGTCCGAGGCCGGGGCCCTCGCGCTGCCGATCGCCCTCGCAACGATCGCCATGCTCATCACGGACCTCGTCTGGCCGCGCTTCTCGCTCTTCGCGCTCGCGGGGGAGCCCGCGACGCTCCGTGGGTGCTTCGCCGCGAGCTGCGTACTCCACGGGGCCACGCGGGGCCTCGATGCCCTGGGCTTTGTGCACCTCGCGGCCCTCGGGGCCACCCTGGCGTGGCTCACGTGGCTCCCGCTCTATGTCTTTGCCAACATGGAGCGCGACGCCGGGCGGCCGTTCCGGTGGCGGGCGTTCCTCGCCAGTGAGCTGGCCGTGCGCCTTCAACTGGCCTGGAGCACGGTGCTGGTCGTCACGCAGTGGACCGCGAGCCTCGAGACCTTCTCGGCCACGGCGACGATCACCCCCGATGCCCTCGGGCTCGGGCTCTGCTTGGCCCTCCTCGGGGTCCTCGTGGTCGTGGCCGTCGCCGCCGTCGTCTACGCCCACGACCCGGTCTTTGGGCTCGTCGTGGCCTGGACGCTCGTGGCCCTGGCCCACAAGGAGCCCCACGGCGTCGACGGCTCGGAGCTCGGCGCCGCGGCCTCCCGCGAACGGGCCATCGCGATCCAGGCCGCCGCGACGCTCGGGGCCGGGGTCCTCATGGCACTCACGGTCCTCGCGGTCATCGAGCACAAGGCCACGCAGGAGAGGTACCCGCCGTATGCGGCGATCCACCAAGGGCAGAGCACGTGAGTCGCTAACCGTTTTGTTTCCGTGTCTGTGTGCGCGTGCTCTCTAGATACTCACTTCCGTGGCTCTCGTCCCCCAAGGCCGACGCCGCCCACCAGCAGCACCGCGCCTCGTACGGGACGATCCCCTGAGGACCTGGTGATGATCGCCGCCGCCGCCGACGACGACGACGACCCCACGAGTGGTGGTCCCGGGGCTCACGCAACTGACGCTGACGGGGCCCGGGGGCTCGCGATCGTCGTCGCATCCGATGGCGAGGCAGTCGAGACGACGGCGAAGGAGAATCGATGACGGGCAGTGAATTGATGACAGCTCCCCGCCGCCGCCGGCGATGCGACAAGCGGGGTCGAGTATGTGTTGCGTTGAGTACGTAGGCGGTTGCATTTGCTCACAATGCACACGAGTTTGCTTGTTTTTTGCTTGTTTTGCAGTCGTTCTGCGCATTCGATGCGCCGATCGGCTTTGCTGCGAATTTTTGTTGTTGTTCTCAGCGACGCGTCGCCTCGTGGGCCGGTGCCGCGCGGCTGTTACTCGTTCAAGCGGCGCCGTGGGTGTCGCGAGAAGGCGGCGCACGGGCGTTGCCGAAGACTGCACGAAGTGTCGTATCGGGCTCTCTCTCTCTCTCTCTCTCACGTGCGTGCGCGGATTGTCGAGCTCGTTGTTCCAGTGGCACCTGCTCGCTTCTCGCAGTGGCGGCTGCGTCTTGTTGTTGCTGCTGCTGTCGCTGGTTCTGTTCAAGCCGTCGCCCGCGACGCCGGCTGCCATTCGCGAGATCACACAGCCCACGCGTTGCTGGCGGCGTGCACGAATTCGCATTGACACGCTCAGTCGCCAAACGCCTTCTCAACGATCCTCATGCATCCGTCGCGGTCCCTCGCCGCCTGGGGCAATGCCGTGCTTCACGTCGCGCTGCTCGCCGTCGTCATGTGGCTCCCGGCCCCGCCCGAGCCCCGCCACCGACGCCGCCGCCACCATACGCCCCCGCACTACCCCCTGGACACGCTCCTCACGCCGCCAATGGCCGTCGTCGGCAGCGGGAGCTCACTCGTGCTCGCCCTCGTCACGCTCACGGTGCTCACGGACGCCCTCCGCCCGCACACGAGCATCTACACGACCGCCACGAGTGCGACGAACCTCCGAGGGGCGTTTGCCGTCGCGTCGTTGGCCACGACCGCCGCCTACGTCCTCGTGACCCTCGGGGCGATCTCCGGGGACCCCCACGCGGCGGCGACATTGCTCCCGTGGGCGGCCGTGGCCCTGCTCGTCGTCTGGCTCGCGCTGCTGCCGATCTACGTCTTCCTCGCCCAGGAGCGCCTCGAGTACCCGTCGCCATCGTGGCGGCGCTACGTCTTCAGCGAGCTCGGGCTCGTCCTGGCCTTTGCCTGGAGCTCCATCGCGGTGCTCATCGGGATCGCCGCGGCGCTCGAGGCCTCAGCCCAAGCGACGACGGCAGCAACAACACCGACGCCCACCACGACCGGCGGTGGTGACCATCCAGCGCTCAGCGTCCGGTTATACGGGGCCATGGTCCTCGGGCTCGGCCTCGGGGCCTTTGCCGGCGTCGTCATCGCCGGGGACGCGGCCCTGGGCGTCGTGGTCGCCGGGGACCTCGTGGCCCTCACGGAGAAGACGCTCCCGGGCCACGAGGACCCCGAGGCCCGAACCAGGGCACAGGAAATTGCCAGGACGGCGATGGCCACGGCCACGGCCCTCGCGGTCGTCGTATTCGTGACCACCTTGCGCCGCCATTGTCTCTGCCGGATGCGACGACCGAGCGCGAGCGCCAGTGGCATCAAGGGCCCCCCGGGGTCCATGACGTCGACGACGACGACGATCCCGTCGACCACCACCGCCACGCACACGGTGGCGGGGGATCGCAAGGCGTCGCTCCTCTACGGGGCGACGTTCACGTGAGCCGAGGGTCGAGTCGATCGACGCCCGACCGCCACCATGGCACCAGCACACGATGAAAAACGAGCACCGCCACCACCACGAGCTGTTGTAGTAGCCGTGCATGCGACGGTCACCGGTCACCAGCACAGGGTTTGGCCTTACCGAGTGCTGTCGTCATCTCCCCGACTCGCCCGTCGACTCGAGTCTCACCATGACGCGGAGTGAGAGGTTGCCGCCGTTCGATAAAAGCACGCATCCCATCACGACTCGACTCGTTGTCACCTCCTGCCCGCACGGAGTGTCGTTGTGTGAGCGTCCCGTGTGAGCATTATTGATGGTGCCATGCACAAACTACGTTGAAGTGCAGTAGTTGAACATCAACGTGTTGCCCTGCCCCACTGTGTGGTCGTGTTGCTTGCTCGTGCTTTGCATTTCGTCGTCGTTCGCTGGTGCGATCGCCGGTCCGTCTCCCACCTCGCCACGCGCTCCGTCGTTGCCGTCTTGGGCAACTCCCACCACGCTATCGTTCATTCGAGCCACTGCATCGATCGAGCAGCAAGTCAAACATTCGCATCAAGCATGAAGACCTCGCGGATGTCCCTCGTCATCGTCCTCTTGGTCACGATCCCACGGGCCATCGCTGTGGATTGTCGTTATTGCGACCAGTACAGCGCCTACGCCCCCCGCGCGGGCTGCTACTACCGCTGCATGTACGCGGACAAGACCCCGACCCCGTCAACGACCAAGCCGTGACACGCGCGAGTCTTTCTTTCCTCCTCTGTAACATCATAGAAAATGAAAAGCGCCTCAAGGTCTGGCATTTCCGAGTGCACTCACCGAGTCCTCGTGAATCCGACGGGTGCATCACATTGTTTACGACGTCCGGCCTCAGCGCCGTGGACCGAGTTTGTGGCATGCGAGGGAATGATTGATTGTTTGGCACGAAAGCCGCCAGTTATCGCTCACACAATCGAGAGACCTTGGGCCTCTGCGACCAGCCCTCACTTGCGATGACGACGGTTGTTGTCATGCATCGCACTCCGCTGCTGCCGTCGCTCAATGTCCTCTCGTAGGCGCTCTTCAAAAGGCCGCATGGGCCGATGCACTCGTGACGATTGGACGTCACGTGCAAGTGGTTGTTGATTTGGCGAATCCGACTCGGCACGCGCAATCGCCGCGGCCAAGCGCTCGTACTGCTCCTGCCGAAGGCGGCGCGCCTCGAGATCTCGGCGTAGTCGGTCATCAAAGTCGCCCAGTTGCAGACGCTTGGCCCGGGCGCTGATCACTGGGGTGAACGTGTACTCGGCCTCGAGCTCCCGCAAGATGATCTCCTTGGTCATCTGCCGTTGCTCGAGATCCAGTTGCACTCGACCGAGAAACGCATCCTGGACCTCTTGCCACGTCGGTGCCTTGGCCGCCTGCCGTTGATTGCCCTCAGGTGCTTGCGCGGCTCGACGCGCCTCGAGTCGAGCCTGGAGGTGGGCGGCCATTCGGGCCAGGAATTCATCCGCAATCTCACTCTGTGTCGTGCAGAATCAAGTCGGAGAGTGCGTGTGAGGACGATCAGAGCCACCACGTCGCCACCAACAGGAGATCGACGTGCAATGCACTCACCCACGCGAGTCGGCTTCTGTACGTCACCCCGCAGTTTGGGCACTTTTTCCGCTTCTGCGTGAGCTCGGCATACGACTGGGGGTTCCCGCACGTCGGGCACTCTTTCTTGTCGATCCGGGCATTGTATTCCCGCTCCGCGCGAGTCCGACGTAGCTGCTCATTCCGCACACGCTCCGTGGCCTCCATCCGTCGAATAAAGTCCTCGGTGCGTTGATTGTCCCCATCGTCATCGGAATCCCCGCCGTGCGTTTGTTGCTGATTGTCACTCGAACGTAATCGCGGTTTGAAGCGGCAGTGACGCTGATCATCCAACTTGGCGTACTGGGGACCTGCCCTCGATGGGTCGTTGCGCTTGTTCAGGAGTCGTCGCTGGCGCTCCCGTTCTGCTTTGTTCATCGACAGCTCCTCGATCTTGTGCTGCGGCCGACAGAGAGCGATTTTGATTAAGTAGTTCGCGGTCTGTCGCGAGGTCAGGCCGATTCCTTACTTACCATATTACAACGGCGGGTGCCCGAAGGCCGCCGCTCTTCCGCGAGCATCGCGACGAACAGGCGTCGCTGAGTCAGCGACAGTTGATCAAACTGGAATGAGCTCAGCTGCTCTTTCATCGTCTTGGCCTTGGATGTGGACTTGCTCTTGAGACCGCGAGCTGCTTGACGCTGTTTGAGGACATGTCGGTCGACAGAGATCGGCTGCTGCCGCTGACTCGGGCCAATCTGAGGTGGCTGGCCATTGGAGTGCGGGTTCTTCGTGTCCTTCGCGACCGAGGCCAGGATCGTCGCTGCGTGCTCGATAGCATCGTCTTCGAAGGCCTCCTCCTGATACGCTTGCTCATCTGCGACGGCGGATTGCAGGGCCAGGATGACATGCGACGCATTGCGATGCTCATGATCCTCCTTGACAGCGGCGCTGACGCTCTCCAGCTCCTTCTGGATCAGGTGCGATCGTCGGGCCTTGCTCTCGGCGTCTTCCTTGTTAACTTGCGCGGCCAAGTCCGTGAGTGTCGGTCGTGTTCCCTGTTCCCCGACGGTTCCCGCCCGTGCGACCTCCAGCAACGAGGACATGGCCTTGGGGGACACGTGCGTATCTTGGTCGTGCTGCTGTTGCTTGGCCACATCCACGAGACTGACGACCTTGCGGGGCTTGGAGTTGGTGGTCGCCGCAAACGCCGCCAGGGACGTCGATCCCTGATCGTCGTTCGATGTGGCGGTCTTCTTCTTCGTCGTCACGGTGTCCTCTTCATGCCCAGAGCTGTTGGTGAGAACTTCATCGACTGCCTCCGTCTCCTCCGTCGCGGGCAGGGCCCTTTCCGCCTGCTGCGCAAATGCGGCGAGCGCCGATGCCATCGTACTTGTCCCTTTGCTTGGTTGATCAATTGTGAGCTTCTGATTGCATCGAAGGATTGACACGCCAGTCCAGCCAGCTATCGTCTCCGGGCCTCAGCCAAATATGGTCGATGGGATCACCCACTCACGCCCTTGCTCGATCGCAGAGACGACGTTGGCACTAAAACTGCAAGAGCTGGCGGCCCATGAGGAGGCTCTCGGAGCGGACGATCGTCAGCAGGGCCTCACTCATCCATCGTTGGACGTACTTGAGGTTCTCGCTCTGCAGCGAGCCATTGACGGCGCTGCGGTACTCGCTGCAGCGGCCCTCGGAGTCCCGGGCGAGAATGTCAAACGTCGTCCAGTGGAAGTTGCTCGTCCAGTACGCGTCGGGGTCGTCGGTCGCGGCCTGGACCTCCGGGGCGGGGATGGTCTTGACCCCGACGAGGAAGCCGTCGTCCGAGCGCAGGCGGAAGAGCAGGAAGAGCTGGTGCATCTTGAAGGCCAGGCCCGGGTACTGCTCGACGCAGCGGACGATGCGGATGTCGGCGTTGACGACCTGGAGGACCTCGTAGTAGAGCTGGACATTGGGCCCGAGCATGACCCGCCCGTACCACTTGCCATCCTGGTGCATGTCCCAGTACCGCCGGGCCACGTACTCGGCATCAGGACCCCGGTAGTCCTTGTAGAAGCTGAACTGCACGCTCTGCGTTGCCTCGTCGATGCGCCGGCGGTCCCGCCAGCCGAAAAAGCTCATGCCACTCGACACGAGGTCCTCGCTGAGTGTGAAGCGCTGGATGCGCTTGAGGGCGTCGTCGATCGCCTCGAGGGCCGCGGCCTCGGTCCACGGGACAAAGTGCGCGCGGGTGAGCGCCCGCCAGCGGAGGGCCTGCGCGCTCCAGGTCTCGCTCTCGCTCTCGCGAGCGTCGTCCTGGCGCTGCTGGCGGAGGACATCGCGGATCGAGCCCACGGCCCGCTCGTGGTCCCTGATGAGCCGCGAGAGCGTCGCCCGCTCGGCCGTGAGCCGTCGGGCCTCGTCGATCAGCCGCTGGGACGCGCGGAGGTAGCGGATCATCCGCGTCGAGTCCTCATCCAGGAGCAGCTCGGCCAGCGCGTTCTCCTGGGCCACGAGCCCGAGGCTCTGCACGGCGCATTCGAGCGCCGCGACCTTGGCCTGCATCTGCACGAGGTTCGCCTGCAACACCGGACCACGATGGGCGTACGATGAGCACGGGATGCATGGATGGACATCGACAAGAAAACATCAAGACGAACCTTGCGGCGTTGCCTCGAGCGCCGCTCCCAGAGCCGCCGACGGGCGCGTTCCGGGTCGTCCGTGAGCTTGTTGGGGAGCGCCTTCGTGATATCCCCGTCGTCGTTCTCCACCGTCACTCGCCGTTCCGGGGAGGCGTCGTCATCGTCGCCGTCGGCGGCGTTCTCATCGCCAACGCCATCGACTTCCTCGGCGTCGGTGACGCCCGCGATCGCGGACGCCGGTGAGAGCCCCAGGAGCCGGGACGAGGACATGAGCCCCCAGACCGCGGGCGACGAGGGCGACGCCCGTCGGGGGCGCACGCGCTGCTCGCCGTCGCCGCCGCGACCGCCGCCCATGGGCGAGACACTTGTCCCCAGCATCTTGGTTCGATATTGTTTGATTATTGCAATCGTCGTGGGACTACACACGCTGGGAGAAAGTGAGTGTGTTTTGTTGAGCTACGTCCTCTGTTCTTGTTTGACAGAACAGAGGGGAAAAACACTCAACAGAGGTTCGGTTCCTGAAATTTTATCGTCAATGAATTGACTGCGACAAAATTCACAATTATTAATTGGCTCAGGCGGTTTTCTTGGTCGGGCTGGGACGTCTCCGGAGCTGCTCGATCTTGGCCAGGTACCGTGGGTAGATGACCTCTTGGAGGTTCCGGAAGACGCTCCCGAGGTCGTAGCGATGGGGCATTGGGGTCTTGGTGAGTCTCGCGCGCGTTCGGCGCTTGAAGAATTCGTTGGTCGTGAGGTTTCGAATGGCCAAGTGACAGTGGAAGGCCAGAAAAACCAGCACCGCGGAGCCTGGACGACAGAAACCCGAATCCATCAACGCGTTAGTGGTCGCGAATCTCAACAAGGAACGTGGTTTTGCGCATTTCCATACCCATCAAGTAGCAGACCACAAAGAGCACAAAGAGCACCGGTTCCTGGTGCACAAGGTACCGGAGGATCACAACCTGATCGCCCTCGACCACGTTCC
>JAADYI010000821.1:0-12383 GCA_023338185.1 Lagenidium sp. CBS 127285
CTGGTTCTTAACGTAGGCTCCCCTGTAAAAGACGATACGTATCACAAGCCGGATATTCCCTTCGAGCCTGACTCGTCAATTTTGCAGGCTCAGGTAACGAGCTTGGGAGCCCGACTCGTCGCGGGCTCGTTGAAGGCGTGCATTCAGTGGCCTCGTCTCAGACATCCCTAACCCTCGCATCTGCCTGATTCCCAACCACCTCTGAACCTGAGTCTCAAGCAGAAGCGGGGCGGAAATGGAATCCATTGTCAATGTCAGAGAGGCACGCAAAATTGTTCTATGACGACCCCGACCACCGCCACCACTTGGAGACGATCATCTCCAGTGGCGACTGGAACCAGAGACGATGCACCATCGTGACCATGAAGATGGTCGCAGCGGCAACGGCGGCAGCCCCCGGGACGCGGTCGTCGATGCCTTGGAGGCCGCCACCGACTCAGCGCTCGTCGCCTCGCACCCCCGCTCTCGACGGCGGTCCTCAACGGCCAACGTCTCGGCGGCAGTGGCCTCGACTACAGTTAGTGTCACTGTCGCTAATACGACCACTGACGATCGCGACAAGGGCCACAGCACAATGGTGAGTGGTGACAATGCCCGCGTCGCCGCGCTGCCGCCACCGACGAGCGGACCCAGCAAGCTCAGCAGCCCGACCCGTCCCGCCCCTACGTCATTCTCAGGGCTGCTGGTGGCCATCACCCAGGGCCGGCCTTCGGTGCCGCTACTGCTTTTGGCTCTCGTCGGACTCGTGGTCGTCGTCGAGATGCTGGTCGATTCCCAGCTCCTCGCGCGGTGTCTACCGCATGGGACAAATGCCCATGGGCGGGGCGATCGGAGCCCCATCCATGACCATTTCCAACGAGTCCCGCGCGATGGCTGCAGCCCCGCGACTGTGGACCCCCTCGATGTCCCGTACCGCTCCGAGCATCGCTTCTACGACCTCCTCAAGCGCCTCGGGCCCCTGCCGTCGCCCGTGTTCACAGGCAAGTTCCAGGTTCTCTGCGCGCCTCAGGAGCCAGTCGCCAACGCCGATGCGCCACCTGGGGGAGCAGTTGCCACGATCAATGAAGACAACAGCGGCGGCGGCGGTGGCTTGTGCCTGCCCATCGGCGGACTGACTGACCCGTCGTTCTGCCGACGGGCGGACCGGATGGACCTCCTGGCCCGGCACCCCCCGGGGACCGTTTGCCGGGCGAGCGTGCTGCACATGCTCTTTGCGGACGTCTACAACGAGCTCCAGGGGCTCCGCGCGGGGCCGCTCGTGCTCCACCGGACGCTCCGCGAGGCTATGCGCAATCGCTCGCTCGTCGAGCACGCGGACGTCGCCGACGTGGCGCACACGCGGCTCTCGCCGTCACGCGTCGAGCTTCTCCAGTCGCGGCTCTGGGCCAAGGGCTACGCGATGCACCGGAGTCACCACCGAGAGCCCCGATGGCGGGTCTGCGTGGCCCCGACGCACCCGCTCGCGGCAGATTTGTTCACACCAGATGCGGCGCTTCTCGACGTTGGGGCCGGGGGCCTCGTGCCCCACGTGATGCTCTACGGGCTCTGGCCGTTGAACGAGCGACAGTGGCGACTCGAGGGGACCGAGGGCCAGCGGCTCCTGGCCGACGATCGGGTCGTCCCGCACTCGACCATCGAGATCAACGGCCTCGCGTGGGACACGCTCGCGGACCCCGTGCACTTTTTGGTCGAGGAGTACGGCGCCGAATGGGCCACGACCACCACAAGCTGAGGGTCAAGGGTCAAATGGCCCATTGGACCAAGTTCATCAAGGAATGCACCGTGGTGTGGAACCCGATGCGCAGCAGCTCGCAATGACGATGGCCAAGGGGAGTTCAACTTACAGGACCGGACAGTCCACCGTGCACCCGTACATGTACCGGTACATGTAGTGGGTGCAATTTCGTGGTGGTGAATCATCACTGGTGATTGTGGGTGTGTGTGGAACAAAATTTGTACAGCAAATCTCGGGCACATTAATGTGCCCGAGCTGGTAGTAAATTTTGACGATCTTCCTTGTTTGTAGTGTGGGCGATGCACGTGCCCGTTGCGGTTCCGTTGGTGACGCCATGTGTCACTGTCAACAACGCATCCCACGCACAGCGGCACAGCGCGGCGCGCATGCGGCATGAGGGCGAAGCCTTCACCCAGTTGACGGCACTGCACGACGGCCTCGTGCAGTGTGGCCTCGTCGAGGCACCTCGCACAATGAATGGGGATTTCCCACCTGAGTTGAGTTTTGACCTTTGAGCTCCAGCCGCAAGTAATCCACATGTATGTTGTGAACTATCAACACCATCTGTCTTGTGCAATTTTTGTGCCTTAGGTTACTGCATTTAATGAACAAGGTGTTTCAGCTCTCGAACCCATCGGCCAATCGGGAGGTGGGTTCTGTTCCATGCCCCAGAAGATGCCCTTTTCTCAGTTTATCTGTTTAGCCGCCATCTGGCTTCGACACTGCGTCGTGTACTATGCTGTACAGAGTTTTGGGTACTGACGGCGGGGTACTACAAGAACGCCATTGGAAAGATGCGATTTGCCAGAGTGAGAGCCTGTCTACCTGACCATCTCCACCTGCACAAGCGCAGCGTGGCTCCAGCTGCAACACAGCGTTGTGCATTTGAGTGCAGTCAGCACCAAGACAGTGGCGCCACCAACTCCAACACAAACACACAAAAGAACAGTTCTCGCGTGAGCGAAGAGCCCAAGAGCCAAAACTCACGACGAACGGCCCACTCCAGTAGTGCAGCCGAGTCTCACACCACCGACTCCCCACACACTTGTGCCATTCCCATTTCGCCCCGCTTCCGATCGTCATGCCCCACGACGACGTCGACGACCTGCACAAGGCCCCCGCGTCGTCCGCGGGGCCCTCACCGCCACGGCGAATGCGCTCGCTCCTGGCCCTCGTGCTCGTGCTCGTCGTGATTGTCGCGAGCGTCGTGGTCTTTGACATGGAGCTCACGGGTCAGGTCCTCGCGCGCCTCCCCCGCCACGTTGGCCTCGGCTGCCCCTTGGACGATGGGGCCCTCGAGACAAAAGCGACCAAGTCCACCAAGGCCACCGCGCAACAGCAGCAGCAGCAGCAAAACCATCGGTCGTACCTCGTCGAGGGCAACGCCAGCGCGTGGCTCACGGGACTCGCCCGCAAGACCACTGCCGAGGACCGCAATGGCACCAAGCACTGCTCGCCGACGCTCCTGGATCCCCGCGAGATCGAGTACCCCCACGCGCATCCGTTCTACAAGCACCTGCGCGCACTGCCGGCGCTTCCCCCGCCGGTGTTTTACGGCGAGCAGACCGTTCTCTGCGACGCCGACAATGCCAACGACCACCGCTGGGGCTTTTGCCTGCCCATCCACGGCCGCAAGGACACGCCTTACTGCCTGAACCCGGACCGCATGGACCTCCTCACGGGGCCCCACACCCGGGACTCGATGTGCTTTGCCAGCGCCCTCCACATGCTCCTCGTCGACGTCTACGAGGAGATCGCGGCCATGGACCACAAGCCCCTGCTGCTTTACGGGACCCTCCTGGGGGCCGTCCGCGAGGGCGCGACGATCCCCTTCACCGAGGACTCGGACATTGGCTACCGGAACATGACCCAAGTCGAGCTCGAGACGCTCCGGGCCACGCTCCGGCGGCGGGGTTACCACATGTACTTTGATGGCCTCTGGCGGGTCTGCGTGGCCCCCAACCACCCGCTCGCGACCGTGCTCTTTGACGACACCCACGTTGGCGTCAACCGCTACACCGATACGCCGTACGTCGACCTCTACGAGATGCGCCGCCACAATGGGACCCACTGGTACGTCGACTGTACCCACGCCGACTACCTCTTCCCCAACGACAAGTTCGAGCCCCACGCCCAGGTCCGGATGAACGGCATGCTCTTCGACACGGTCGCCGACCCCGTTGACTTTCTCATCCGCGAGTACGGCCCCGGGTACATGACCCCCAAGCCCCGTGGTGGGGGCTGAGACCGATCGGCAGTCCAAATGGGATAACCCGCCCCTCCTGTAAAAGTTGTAATAGAATACCGTATGAAGCATATACTTCAGTATGCACGTGCAAAGTTGGTTGGTTCACCTTTTTCTTGTCGTCGTTGCGTCGATGTGCGTGCTGTGCTGGGCTTGTGAGCTTCTACATATTTGACGTGGATGGCTGCACCCTTTACGACCGCAACGTCACTGTCGCTGGACCGACTTTGTGAGCCGTCGCCCGGCGCTGCAACCATTGTCAACTGGGTGCTGTGCGGATCCCTTGGATCCTGTCGTAGGGTGCCAGTGCTGCAACTTGCAGCCACCTCAGGGGGTGGCCCTGTACGGGTGGCCCCGGTACATCGAAGCGTAAAACGTCGTGGTCGACGGCGCCACGCTCAAGAAAGCGCAGGCATGATGAATACCACGACAAGTCAAAATTGCATTATAATGCGAAAAGTCAATTGATCAGCAAATGCGGAAGACTTTATTTTTGCCAATGTGGCTTCGTCCTCCCATAGTTCATTCTCACTCTCCTGTTGACCTCCAGATACCATCTCGTCCCCGGTCCTCGTCGGCGCGATCATTGGGGGCCACCATGGCGGCCTACGATGGTATTACAGTATGCAGGAGCTCTCTACATCGTATACTGTATCAATCTTCCACCGCCGCCACTACTACAGCATCAACTTCATCAGTGCACGGAATCTGCGGGTCTGCGACGTGTTTGGGAGATGGATACACTTCGAGACTAATGCACCTGGTGTTGGTGCTGGGCTCGATGACAAGTTGCAGCCTCAGCTTGTGTAGTGGGCTGAGGACGAGCAAGACGTTGCCCACTCACTGAGCAGCGGGCTGGCGCCCGCAGCTGAGCTGATTGAGCTGTGTCTAGTCATTCTACAATAGACAACGGGATCCGAGGAAGCCTCCAGCTTCCCTATCAAGTGTGTTGGTGAATCTTGGACCTACTACAGCTTGACCTGGATGGCCGCACACCACAACGCCCACTTGGCGTTGGCTCCATCGCAGTGTCGTGCCCCATTTTCCGAGAGGCGTGGCGGAGGGTGTCAGTCACACTGCGTGAAAGCGCGCATAGTACTGTGGTCAATGTATCGTCGACTTGCCATTGTCCCTCACCGAGTTCATTCTCCATTTTACCCCATCAACCCCCATCAAGAGACGATGCCGTCACCCATCGTGAAGATCCTGGCCCTTCTCGGCTCGATCGTTGGGACCGCGCTTGCTACCACTGCACCGCCCGTGGAGACCACAGAGGTGCTCAAGTTCATCTATTTTGTGCCCAAGGACATCCCCTTTGACCCCAAGGCCTATGACAGCGTGCAGAAGATCGCGATGCAGTATATCCGGTGGAACCACCTGCAGTTCGATGGCAAGGCCCCGGACTACAAGATCGACTACGTCCTCGGTGATCACGACTGGCGGTGGTACGTGTACAACCCCGAGGAGTTCAACCGCCGACACAACTCGAGCATCACCCAACAGCCGTTCATCGCCGCATCGTTGACAGCCCCGGAGGTCATGGACAAGCTCGGGGATCCCTGGCGGGCGTTGCCAACAACGCGGGACCGGACTCGGATTGCATGGGCGCGGGCTTCTATGGGGACTCGTGCGACTATGCCGAGAACAACCGCCAGGGCATCCTCGCTCACTCGGGGCAATTCTTCCAGGGCCACCGTGGCCAGAACCTCGGGGTTCGCCTTCCCCCAACGTCGCCCTCGGACGTCACGCTCGGCGGCCACTGTGGTGTTTACGCCGAGGACAAAGCCCGGTGCATTCCCGGGGCCTACTGCCAACCCGTCAGTGACTGGACGTCCTACTGCATCCCCAAAAAAGCCCGAGCGCTGTCCCATCCACGACGTCGACACCGACTACTATGGCAATGACATCAAGATGGTGCACGTGCGCCACCCGTACGAGTGCTGCGACCAGTGCGCGAGGACCCCGGGGTGCGCGGCGTACACCTTCCACCCGTACCCGGAGACGTCCACGTGCTTTTTGAAGAGCAAGGCCGGCCGCGGGATCCCCGCGCGGCGTCTTGTCTCGGGGATCCTGGCCTAGAGCTACGTCCATCGCCTGATCTGCGACGTGTGTGAGATATGGCTACATTTCAATGACGACACACGTCACAGATTTTTTGGAGAACACGCCAACACAGCACCACGCATTCGTATCATTGAGAACGATGCATTTCTTCACCTCCGTTGACTTGTGGCAGGCGTGCGAGTGCAGCACACGAAATGGAGGCGATAGACGATGGCGGGTCAGTCAAGTCGTCGGTCACCTCGTACCCAAACTACTCGGGAGCACCGACACAATGACCCGCAGCGTGCACGATTCCGGCCATGGACGCCAAGACACTAACGGCGCGGTGCATCAACTTCATCCCCTTTTCTTCTTCTTCCTCTTCCTCCTCCTTCTCCGTCAGCGGCAGGAAATCATCAATTCGGTACTTCTCCAATGGAAACCGCATGAACGGGACTCGGAACGAGTCAGGCTTACCGACCGCCGCGGCCATGAACTCGAGGGCATTCTTCGGGTGCTCAAGTCGGACATGCGCCAGGACCTTCTCCTCGTTAAACCATGAGAAATACCAGTGATCCCGCAGATCCGTCAAGAGCCCCATCGGGGTGCAGTCCAGCGGGGCCTTCAAGCTCGCGGCGATCAACGCCCCCATCGCCTGGACTTTATGATCTTGTTCGATCGTCCGCTTCAAGCCGACGACCATCTGAATCCCCGCGAGAGGCTCGTGATGTCGGATGGATCGCTGATCGACCAGCAGGACGTCCGCCGTGCCTCGTAGTCCAAAGGGCAGTCGCGAGTCGACCACCGAGAGCATCTTCGTGTGTCCGGCGCCGTCCACCCAACAGAGGTCCTCGCCTTCGATCTCGGGCTTGAAGTGCGTCTCCAGATACGATATGTAGTTGGCGCGCTGCTCGTCGGAATGATCCGGTGCCTCCAGCCACGTGTAGCGCGGGACCTGCTCCTCCGGTGGCGGCGTGGGCTCCCGCACGGCCGTGTACACTTCCGAGAACCGCATCTTCTTCTTCAGTTGCTCGCGATGCTCGCTGGCCAATTCGTCAATCGCGTGAATGGCCCGCTTCTTCTTCCGGGCAAACAACATCGCATTGATCCAAGCCCGCGACCCCACGGGGGGCTCCGGGAGGCCCACGATAACGTGAATCTCCTTGTCCCCTGGCGCAAACCCTTTGCCAAAGTACAGCTCATCGTCGAGTCGGTAGTTTGGGATCATCTTCAAGAATTCCACGGGTTCCGAACGTCGTCCAGCTTTCAAAAACTCCTCCAGCGTCGAATCGCTCTTGAGCCAGCCCGATCCCGTTTGGGCCACGTACAACGTCAAGAGCCTCGGGGCGATTACGCACTCGGGGCTGCTCACGATGCCGGCGATGGCCTCCTGGAGGGAGCTCACGTGGGCCCCGGCCGAGACGTCCACCGAGAACACGGTCCCCTCGCCATACACCCCGCAGTCGAGCCTCATACCCGACCGAAGCCGCCTTCAAACGCGTTTCCCAATGCTTTCGCGAGTGGACGAGCTTGCAGGCTTCTGGAGGCGTGGATCTATCAATCATCATGAGGCTCCTGTCCCGGTCCATCACTATAAGGCCCCATCCCATCGCTTAAGAGCTTTGATCCTGCGCAGCACATTGTCTCGTCACGTTGTCTCTTTTGTTTTATTGGTGAGTTTTATCGTCGCGATGGCCGACGGTGGGGGGTCATGTAGTCCGCGCCGTACTCCTGGATGAGAAAGTCAATGGGATCCGCGACCGTGTCAAAGTCGAGGCCATTGATCCGCACGGGGCTGTAGGGAACGATCTTGTCATCGGCGATGCGCCGGCCGTGGCGGGCCTCCTGGACGTGCCACTGGCCATTGGCCATCTTCTGCATGCCATAGAGGTCCATGTACGGCCCCGAGCACCCGGGGATCGGCGCCTGGAGCCGGGGATTGTAGAGATTCCGCGCCAGGGGGTGCGTCGGGGCGATGCACACGCGCCAGATATTGTCCCGGAACATGTGATAGCCCCGGGCCCAGAGCCCCGCCCGGACGACGTCGAGGTGCGGACGATCGTTGCTGTCCCACTGGTAGCCGAGGTCGACGTCCTCGGTGAAGGGGATGATCCCCCCGTCGCGGATCGCCCCGAGCATGGTCCCGTAGAGCAGCGCCGGGCGGCCCCCGTGGTGGCGGAAGAGCGCGTAGACGTCCGTGAGCATGAGGTGCAGGACGCTCGCAAAGCACCGCGTCGTCGCATTCTGGGCCACGAGGAGGTCCCGGCGGTCGGCCCCGTGGCAGAAGCGATCGTCCTTGATCCCCGAGATCGGCAGGCAGTTGCTCCAGCCCCGGTCGTCGCGATCCGCGTCCGACGTGCAGAGATACTCGTGGTCCCCGTGAAAGACCGGGGGCTCGACGAGACCCGCCGTGGCCCCCGCTGCCCGCTGGAGCTGCGCGTAGAACCGCGGGACGGTCTCCTGGGTGTTTGTCGATCCATCGAGGAGGCTCGAGACGTTGACCGTCCGTGGCGAGCACCCGCTGTTGGCGCTGACGGGCGCTTTGGTCGTCGATGGCAGCGGGGGGATCGTCGTCGGGCTCGGGCTCGGTGCTGGGGTTGCTGTCGGCGTTGGTTCCGGGGTCGTGGTCGGAGTCGGCGTCGTGGGCGTTGGTTCCGGGGTCGTGATCGTCGGCGCTGGGGTTGTCGTCGTCGTCTCAGGCAGCGGCGTCGTGGTCTCCGCCGGTGTCGTTGAAACGTCGGCCTGGGTCTCATTGTTTGTGCTTGATAGCGGCTCCGTGTGCCGCCCCGTGGACGACGAGGCGGCACCGCGGCCCCCGCCAGTCGTCACGGCCGCAACGAGCTTCTCGTGGGCTCTGTCGCTGAGTGCTGGCTCAGACTCCCGGCCGAGCCATGCGAACGAGACCTCGGAGGTGATCATCCCGAAGCCCACGAGGACTCCGAGGGCGAGCAAGAGCCAGAGCGTGAACGTGCGGCGTGGGCGCCCGGCGGTCGCGGTCGGCAGTGAGCGGGGGATGAGTTCGACGCGGCTCTCGGTGCGGGGGTTGCTCATGATGACGGTAACCAGTGTGGCGTGGCTTCTTCAAGGGGCCGTCGGACAGACGATGGGCAGTGCGGGTGTGAGCTTTCCAGAGTGCCGCCGACAACACGACGCGGGCCAAGTGCCCACCACCACCACCACCGCCACCGCCACCGCTGCCGATCGCAGTCGCGATCGCGTGGGGCATTTATTGATAGGAACGCCGGTGCGTATCCAAGGGCATGCGCAATGCACCCCGGAGTCAGGTTATTGATAGTCAGCGATTGGTTCTCTCTGTTGGCGGCATTCGAGCCCCCGGCGCGCGCTGGTCGACGATGCGCCTCGTTGCCGGACGCAGATCAAGGCCCGGACTGTATCCTCCTCCGGCCCTCGTTGTCTTTTTGTGTCGTTGCAGGATCCCATCGCGGGCCAATTCGGAATCCGTCGGGGCAATCGATCGCTTTAATGGGGATCCCCACCCCCACGATCCCATGGCATTTCCGTGGGGGCTCATTGGGTGGACGGCGCTTTGATGTGCGGGCAGAACCGAGTCAAGTCCGAAAGCAAACGCCAACGCGCCCCCGCACGAGACCCCACGGACGCAAATAGGGCAAAAGATCTCATCCAGTACACACCAGAGCCGCATCCTGTGGGGAGCTCCCCGTTGGGGGCTCCGGGGCGTGGGTTGTAGCAAGCATTATCGCTGTGTGCCGACAGAGGCAGCGGCCGTGTTCCCACGCGCTTACGTGTGTAACACACGCACAACACGCACGCACGACGACGTGGAGTGTGCTGGACGTGTGAGGGTTCATGTCCGAACGTCTGCTTCCCCCGTGCATGGTAGGAGCCACAGACTTCCCATACAGATCAACAACAGTGCTCGAGATTCCGCCACGTTGAAGTCACCATCTGGACTTGATGCAGTTGCCACCAGTACAAAGCACACCATCGATTTCGAGGCCAAGTTGTGGCCGGTTCGTTTGGCACCGGAATGTCGCGGTTTTGCCGGCTGGCGATGGTCTTCAGGTCCCTCGCTTGCGCCTTGTGGGCATCGAACTGCGAGTTCGAGCGCAGTACAACGAGCGATCGCTATGTTCCTGGATTCATGAGGTGTGATCCCAACACAACACTCGGGACGTCCGAAAAACAAACGTGTGCGCATTGGATACTTTCATACAGTGGAGCCGACCAAGGCACACGCTGTCGTCACCCGACGCATCGTGGGTTCCAACGAGCCGCTGGCCGGCCAGCGGGCGCGTGGGTTCACAATGCAACCCACGCCCTCGACGGTCGGGCGTGGGAATTAGCAGTTCCTCCTGTTCACGGCCTGATACTGCAGCGGCATGACGGTGATGTGGCGTGGTGGTCAGGGGCGAAGCCACCACTCGGCTCAAGATGCTATTCATCGCGTGGCCGTAGCCACACTGCTACGAAATCTCTGACGCCACGTCGGTCTCGTGTTGTTTCGACACGTACAATTGTATTTTGGGCAATGGAGGCTCCACAGTCGTCTCCCCCCCGGCCTATTACAATACAAGGAAAGCAGGCTCGACGGATACTTGTTCGTAGGTCCCTCGGGTCCAACGACCGACTGTGTGTTCGGAACCATGTCTAGACGCGGCATGGTCGTGTTTTGCGGCCGTGTCAGAACGTGTGGTCGTGCCGACGTTGTCCTCACCATAGAGCGCACAAGTTGGAGTTTCAGGCGCGTTACGGTGCCGAGCGGGGGATGTCATTCCTCCATTTCCTCCGAGCTCCGCACCGACGCCCGATCCGAAAGCAGCGCGAGCCCCAAGCATGGCCCCCCATCGATCACCCCGTCAACCGAACTTCGCGAAGGCACTCGCTGTGGCCGCCGTCATCATCGCTGCCGCTGGACTCGTCGTTGTTGAGGGCGAGAAGGTCACGTTCATCAACAAATGCCCGCACGTGATCAACCTCGTCGACTCCCAAAGCAAGACAACGCCGACGTCGATCGGGTCCAATGCCACTGCAGCCATCACCCCGGGTCAGAACTTCTCAGGCGAGTACTCGGTCGGCGGAGCGCACACGTTCTACCATGGCAACGACACCCAGGCCACACGTACGTACCCGGAATGCGGAATCCGTGATCTCAGCGTTGCCTTCGCGCTCACTGCTTTTATCACGATGACGAGATACTTTAGTGGCCGAGCTGCACTTCCCAGCGAACGCACCGCAAAAGGTCTGGTACGGCATCAGCATCATCCCCCCAGGCGCGGGCGACTGCAAGACGTACGTCGACTGCAAGCAATTGACCGGCCGCAAGGGCTTCAACGTGCCCATGGCCATCAAGCCCCAGACCCCGACGTCGAATGAGGATTGTCGCGAGCTCGTGTGCCTGGCGGATGATCCCGTGCTGTGCAAGGACGCGTCTCACTTTCCCGGCGACCAAAAGACCCACGCGTGCCCCCAAGGGACGGCACTGGACGTGATCTTTTGCCCCGCGGCCGGCGGGAAAAGCGGAGGAGGCAACATTGGGGGCAACGCCCCAGCGCAGCAGGGCCCAATGGAGACGACGCCCCCGGGGTTGACCAACGCGATGCCATCGCCATCTCCGGCATCGCCCTCGAGCCCCCCGCCAGTGGATGGCCTCGCCCCAAATGCCGCTGTGGGCATCGTCAAGCCCGCGGGCGTGTGATCACCACTAAATCTTGTTGGTAATACACATACGTTTAGTCTCCGTTGCGTCTCGTCGATTATCGTTGAAATGCTGTGATGTTGAACGATGGTGGATTGGATCTTCCGCGTCGCCTCCTGAACGACATGAACGACAACCGAAACGATGGCCCAACAACATCGGTCGATGATAGACTGGCCATCACGTGCAAAAAAAAATCTAATAGCTCGACCGCAACATCAGATGATTGTCCAGCGTCGCTCTGGTACCGTGCCTGGGCATCGTAACCATTGCAAAACGCGTCCGACCACGCTCCGACCAATGGGTCGATCATTCTGGTGGGGTCGACTTGAGGGTCTCCACGGATCGGGCCACCTCCCACCCATTCGCGCGGGATGGACAGTCTCTAATACACAGTATCAGCAGTGCATTCGCCCCGCCCCCCTGGAGCCACAAAACGCGGAGCGTCTCCATTGCCAGTTTCTTCAGCACGTGGGAAGACGTCACTCCCACGAAGTCGCGCCGCCCTCTGGCCACCACCCGGCTCCCCGTGGGCTCCCACCCATGGCTCCAGTTTGCCCAATGGATGGCCGATCATGCCTCGTCCAATACATGTATCGCGTGTCCGCGCTTCACGATGTGGGTGACGTGGCGGGTGGTCAGTGTCTCGGGTCTCTATCGCGTGACCGCTGTCGCAATGCCAC